>CAUYUJ010010635.1:315815-328315 GCA_963575745.1 Prorocentrum cordatum
CTCCCTTCCCTCCTCATCCTCCCTCCCTCCCTCCCTCCTCGTCCTCCTTCCCCATCCATCCATCCCTCCTTCCCTCCCTTCCTCCTCCCTCCGTCCCTCCCTCCTCCTCCCTCCCTCCCCTCCCATCCCCATCCCCTCCCTCCCCTCCCTCCCTCCCTCCCATCCCTCCCTCCCTCCCTTCTTCCCTCCTCAGCCTCCCTGCCTCCCCCATCCCTTTCCCTTCAAGATAGCTCCGCCCTGTCGCAGCCCCAGACTTGTGGGTTGGGCGGGCTGGGCGTTGCGGCCGAAACGTCTTCGCTTTTGATGATATCGAGGCATGAAATCTGCATCTGCTTCATGGATTCAGAGGGGTTGGCTTTCACAATGTCGGTATCGCTTCAGCGTTGTGCACATGTGTCTTAAAAATCTGCAGATGCATCAAGGATGGAGCACAGGTCTCTTTCAAAAAAAGTGCGCTCGCCTTAGCGCTGCGCGCATCCAAAGTCTCCAACAGTTTCAAGAATGGAGGGGATTGTTTTCAAAGTGCTGCTCTCCCCTTCGCGCCGCGCAAACTCGCTTTACAAGGTTTCAAAAGCTTCGGTGATGGAAGGGGAAGTTTTCGAAATGGTACCTTCGCTTTAGCGCCATCAAATTTGTTTCAGGGCGGGTATTTTTCAAGGTGGTGTTCTCGCTTCAGTGCCTCGCACATTCCTTTCCAAATCTTACAACTTTTAAAGGATTATGGCACAGGTCGTGCTCGAATCGGGACTATCGTCTCAGCGCTGCGCACAGTCGCCTTCTCAACGCAATGTTTTACATGATGGAGGATTGCTCTTTTCCAGACTGGTTTTATCGCTTGGGGCTTCGCTCCTTTGAAAGACTAGAAAGTCAAGGCATGTAGAACTGCATGGGTGGCTCTTTTCCCAAATGGGGCTCTCGTTCGAGACTTCCTCGAAGATTACGACCGCGCGTGCAAACTCGTGCACCATTTGTGCGATTGGGCGGGGTGTTCCTTTTTTGAAAGGGGGACCCCGTTGAACGACTCGTCGAACTGTGTCATCATAATGTCTCGCGCTCCTCGTTGCGCGCCAGAAGCATGCAAGGCAGCTCCAGAGCGTGGCCCTAGTCAAGATGGCAGGCCCATCTGCCCTGGTCTTTCAGGGGGGGGGCACTTCTCGCAGTGAAACGAGTAGCTTGCAGTGACGCATGGGAAGCGGTTTTGGGGACGGGAGGGTGCATTGCCGCACCGCTGATCCATCTTGGGTTTATTCTGGTCCTCCCTCTTCCCCATCCCTCCCCTGAGGTCCGACGTTACGAAGAATTGCAGCGTCGCACCAAGTCACGACCAGAACCTCGCGCCCCATCCTCCTGCGCCACTCTTGGAGCCGGGTCGACCTATGCTGGCCCCTGAGCCCGAAGCTGAGCGAAAACGCCCGTTGTTTAAGAAATTGCAGCGCCAGGGTCTCGGGGTCTTCCCTCACTCCCTCCTCCACCCTCCTGGAGGCCTCAGACCCCTGGAGGCTCCTGGAGCTTCTATACATAGTAATAATCTCTGTTCGCAGTGAGTTGTCCACTCCACTGCTCGCGCAAACATCAATTCTATGTTTCTGTAATCATAATAAATAAATGCATATGTTTCGTATTGCTTTAACACAAATATGTTTTAAATATATCTATATATCTATTTTTTTGAGAAAAATATATATATATATATATATATATATAACAAAAAAAATCCTCCTCGCGACACGGCGGCGGCGATGGCGATGGCGATGGCCTGCGGCGGCCCTGCGCTCAACTCGCGGTGGCGCACCGGCGTATGCCGCGGGCGGAGCCGCCCGGAGTGCGCCCCCGGGGCCGGAGAGGCAGGCGGGGAGCTCCAGACCCAGACCCCGGGGGCGGCAATGAGGGGGGTGATGACTAGGGGGGGGTGGATATCATGGCGGGGGCCACGATATTTCCCCAGATTTCGTGGCGCCTCTTCTTATTTCTTTACGTCCCTGGCCCCCCCGCTGGGCCGCGCACATGCCGCCAGTCATGGTTTGCACCCCCCCTCTTGAAAACCCCCCTCTTGGCCGCTCCCGAAGACCCCCTCTCGAGCCGTGGAACAGTCCCGGCGGAAGGTTTGTCGCCAGTTCCGGCCTCCGGGGGCCCTTTGCCGGGCCTCGGGGCCGTCAAAAAGGGGCTCGGGGTGAAGAACCGGTCCCGGGGAAGGGGTCGAGACCTGGGGGTCGATGTTACGCAAGAGTCATGACGTCGAGGGTTTGGGGAGGCGGGGCTCACCTTCGAGGAGAACCGGAGAGGCGAGCTCTCTTCCTCGGCGACAGGCCAGCGGAGGAATCAGAGAGCGGCGGGCCCGCTTGCAGAAGCGGCTGGCGGAGCAAAGACACGCGTCCCCCAGGAAAGCGCATGAGCCTAGGCCTCCTAGGTGAGGTCCGAGTAGATTGGGGTCGAAGGATCGCGCCGCATCGCCGATGCATCGACGATGCAGCTCGACGTGGAGCCCGTGTTTCCCCACGCCGACGTCACCGATGCATCGCCGAGGTCGCCGATGCATCGCCGATGCATCGCCGATACATCGGCGATGCATGGGCGATGCGGCGCGATCATTCGACCCCATCTACTCTTACCCCATCTAGGAGGCCTCTACTGAGAGCCTGGCGTTGCAATGTTTCCCCAAACAGCTTCCTGAACGGGGTGCTGTTGTGATAGAAGCTAAGTCTGGCCGATGGAAAGGGGAGCAAAAGCATCCTCAAGAGGATCTGGAGGTCCCGGCCGTTTCGCCTGAGACATCATCAAAACTTTCGTTTCTGAGTTGTCCTGGATTGGCCGTTTCGCCTGAGGGATCCTCTAAAAGCTGGGCTCTGGGACGTCGCGCGCGAGGTGTTCTGGGCCGCTTCGCTTAACACATCCTCGAAACTCTAAGCCCCAAGATGCCGTGCGAGAGGTGGTCCAACGCGTTGCGCCTGAGACAGCCTCCGAATTCTGAGCTCCGAGACGCCGCGCGAGAGGTGGTCCCGCGCGTTTCGCTGAGACATTCTCACAACTCTTCGCTCAGAGCTGCAGCGCGCGAGGTGGTTCTGCACGTTTCGCCTGAGACATCCTCCCAATCTAAGCCAAGAGACGCCGCGCGCGAGGTGGTCCTGCGCATTTCGCTTTAGACCCCCTTGCAATTCTGAGCTCCGAGATGCCGCGCGAGAGGTGGCCAGGCGCGATTCGCTTGAGACATCCTCGCAACTCTGCACTCCGAACTGCCTCGCGCGAGGTGGTCCAGCGCGTTTCGCTTAAGACATCCTCGCAACTCTGAGCTCCGAGCTGCCGTGCGAGATGTAGTCTGGCGTCTTTCGCTTGAAATATGCTCGCACCCTCAGCTCCGAGATGCCGCGCGAGAGGTGGTCCAGCTCGTTTCGCCTGAGACATTCTTGCAAATCTGAGCTCCGAGAAAATGTGCACAAGGGTGTGTGGCCCGTGCTTGAGACATCCTCGCCATTCGGGGCTCCGAGATGCTGCGGGCGAGGTTGTGCCCGTTTCGCCTGAGACGTCCTCGGAACTCTGGGCTCCGAGAGGGAGGAGAAAGGAAGAAGGAGGAGGCAGACCCAAACGAATCATTTGATTACGCCTATGTTGTCGAATGTGCTCTGGGAGGGGTCTGGGCGACGCCTGAAACAGCCTCGCAACTCTGAGCTCCCAGATGTCGCACGCGAGGTGGTCCAGCCCGCTTCGCCTGAGACATCCTCGCAATTCGGGGCTCTGGGATGCTGCGCGCGAGGTGGGCTGGCGCGTCTCGCCTGAGACATCCTCGCAACTCCCGGCTCCTTGGAGATGTGCGCGAGGTGGTCCAGCCTGCTTCGCCTGAGACATCCTCGCAACTCTGGGCTCTCAGAAATGTGCGCGAGGTGGTCTGGCGCGTCTCGCTTGATACATCCTCGCAACCCTGGGCTCCGAGATGCCGCGCCAGAGGTGGTCTGGCCCGTTTCGCCAGAGACATCCTCGAAATTCTGGCGTCCGAGAGGGATGAGAGAGGAGCGAGGAGGGGGCAGACGCAGACGAAGCATGGAGTACAGTGCCGTTGTCGACTTGTGCTCTGGTAGGGGTCGAGGCGCCCCTGGCCCGCCGGAGGAGGTAGCTGGCGCCGAGGCGCGAGCACGATTCCTTGTGAAATTGCAAGGGCGGATCAGGGGGGGAGCTATGCTGGAGCAAATCGTGGAGATGCCTCGATCGAGAGCGCGGCGAGCAGGGAGGAGGCAGGATCGGAGAGGAGAAAGGGGAGGAGGAACGAGCTCCGAGCTGCTGCGCGAGAGGTGGTCCGGCTTTCTTCGCCCGAGACATCCTCGCAAGTCTGAGCTCTGAAGATCTGGCCCGTTTCGCCTGAGACATCCTCGCAATTCGGAGTTCCGAGATGCTGCGCGCGAGGCGGTCCAGCCCGTTTCGCTTGAGGCATGCTCGAAAGTCTGGGCTCCGAGAGGGAGGAGGAGGCAGACCCAAACGAATCATTTGATTACGCCTATGTTGTCGAATGTGCTCTGGGAGGGGTCTGGGCGACGCCTGAAACATCCTCGCAACTCTGAGCTCCCAGATGACGCACGCGAGGTGGTCCAGCCTGCTTCGCCTGAGACATCCTCGCAATTCGGGGCTCTGGGATGCTGCGCGCGAGGTGGGCTGGCGCGTCTCGCCTGAGACATCCTCGCAACTCCCGGCTCCTTGGAGATGTGCGCGAGGTGGTCCAGCTCGTTTCGCCTGAGGCATCTTCGCCGAGAGGAAGAGGAAAGGAGGGAGGAGGGGTCAGACCCAAAGCCCTTGGCCCGACGGAGGAGGCAGCTGACGCCGAGGCGCGAGCACGATTCCTTGGTAAATTGCAAGAGCAGGCCAGGGGGGAGCCATGCTGGAGCAAGTCATGGAGATGCTTCGACTAGAGCGCGGCGAGCAGGGAGGAGGCAGGATGGGGGATGATAAAGGGAGGAGGAACGAGCTCCGAGATGCTGCGCGAGAGGAGTAACGGAGGAGGGAGACGGGACCAGGCTCACACGCTACATGTTTGAGGGCATCCCTGACGAGGGTGCCTCCTGGAAGCAGCATCGAGAGTTCGAAGGCATCCCAGGCATGGCAGACTGAGCAGAGAAGAGAAGGGAATCGGAGGAGGAGGAATGCGAGAACGAGGAGGAGGAGGAGGAGGAAGAGGAAGAGGAGCACGAGAAGAATTCTGCATGAGAGGGACGGGGAAGAGTGAGATGAGGAGATACAGGAGGAGGAGGAAGAGGAGGAGGAGGTGGAGGACCAGCGTAAACCCAAGAGTCACCAACGATATTGGGATAGACCCTCCCCTCAAGCTCCCTCTTCATAAACCGTACAACGGTTCGTTTCCACAGAGGGACATGCCTTGTTGGAAGACAACCGTGTTCAGACTTTGAAGCATGCCAAGACGTTATTCCCCGGATTCCAACACCACGGATCAAATTGATTGTTGCGTCTTGACGACCCTGAATCATGAAGGAACGCCATTCCTGAGACTTCAACACCGCGAACCATCGTAACTGTTGCACCCTCACAATCGTGAACCATTTCAAAACACCATTTCTGGTACGTCGATGATGGGAACCCGTGAAACTCTTGCACTTGTTGAAACGAATGTTCGCGGCGATAAGGAGAGAGCCACATTCTGAAAGGGAGCCGCCCTCAATCCGTGAAACACGCAATTGATTGAAACGAATGTGCGCGGCGTTACGAAGAAAGCCACATATTGAAAAGGAACAGCCCCAAATGCATAACATATGTTTAAAACATATGTGCGCGACACTAAAGCGAGAGCCACATTTTGAAAACGACCCGCCCTCCATTTGTGAAACTCCCGCGAATGTTTAAACAGAGTGCGCGCGGCACTAAGGCGAGAGCCACATTTTGAAAACCACCCGCCCTCAATTCGCGAATCTCTCGCAGTTTGTTTAACACGAATCTGCGCGGCGCTGAAGCGAGAGCCACATTTCGAGAAACACCCGCCCTCAATCCGTGAATGTCTTGCAATGTGTTGCCACTAATGTACGCGGCTAATGCGAGAGCCACGTTTTGAAAACGACCCGCCCTCCATTTGCGAAACGGTTGCCAATTTTTAGGCTTCAGGGTCATAAATGATGAGGAAGTCTCAAGCGAAATGCCCAGCCCGCACTAAAAAATTGCTTCGGGGTGCGACAGGAAAAAATATGCATAAGGAAGAGGAAGGAAGGAGGAGAAGGAGGAGGGGAGGAGGACCAGGAGGATCAAGACGAGGAAGATGACGGCGAAGAGGAGGAGATGAGGGCGAAAGAGAGGAGGGACGAGGAGAAGGAGCTGGAATGGAAGGGGGGGCGAGGGCGAAAAGGAGAATTACGCGGATACGGGGAATGAGGACGACGACGACGGTCACGAAAAGCTAGACGCACGAACACTTTCAGGAGCCACCTTGGCCCAAAAAACATTGTTTGGGGATATTGGAGTCTGGCTATAATTTCACAACGGGCGTTTTCGCTCCGTGTCGGTCCCCGTGACCCTCACAGATCGTCCCATCCCAAAAACGGCGCAGTAAGATGGGGTCCGGGGTTTGGTACCGATTTGTTGAGATATCGCAATTTGTTCGCAACGTCGGATCTCAGGGTCGCAATGAGAAGGAGGAGGAGGACGAGGAGGAAGAGGAGGAGAAGGAGAACGGGAGGAATTGGTGGAGGAGGAGGAGGAAGAGCAGGAGGAGTCTTGGAGGTACCTTTATCGCTGTCGAGCTCCCTGGGCACTCCCTGTGCCATGGGACCGTCAAAAAGTTGATTTGGGACGAAAAATTGGTGTTGGTGGGGGGCCACGGTTCCTTACCTTGCCCTGTGTTTCTCCCCGCCTTCCACCCCCTCTCCCCTTCCTCCCCCCGCTTCCCCCCTTGAAGCTCCAACTGTCCCTGTGTCGCAGAGAAGGGGGGGAGCAGTCCGACCCCTGGCCCCACAAGGGGCAACGTGGGGGGTTCAACCCCTCCCCCTTTGGACAGGGGGTGGGGGGGGAAAAGGGGTGAGGGACGACGGGTCGTAAGGGGCGAAAGGGCTGAGGGGTCCTGGACGGCGGACCAGGAGAAGGGGGGGTGGGGGGTGCATACGCATTGTCGCTTTCGCTCGTGGGTGTGTTGCCCGTGCCATCGGTGCTCGGGTTCCGCTGGTGCTTCGTGGGTGTCACGGAGCCGATGGGGAAGCAGAGCACGGGGTGAGAGCCGCCTCCCCAGTCACGAAACGTGTAAATGGTGTGCCGGCATGGGCACAGTGGCGCCGTGCGAACACAGCCACAGGGCTCTTCGGTGGAGCTCCTTATGGGGCCACGACACGTGCGAGGGGTGTGCCGACATGGGGACAGTGGCGCCGTGCGGACGCAGCCACTGGAGCCTTCGGCGGAGCTCCCTGTCAGACCACGCAGCGTGTGAGCGGTGTGCCGACATGGGCGCAGTGGCGCCGTGCGAACGCAACCACGGGGACCTTCCCCTGCAGGAGACCACCAGCCCCTGAGACCCGACGCTGCGGACAAAGGTGCAGCGTCGCGGCAGAGTCACGACCAAGACCCCGGACCCCACCTTCCTGCGCCGTGCTCCGAGCCGGATCGACTCGTGAGGCTCCCGGCTAGAAAACCCTCGAACCCTCTCGGGGGAACTTGCGTTTGAGAGTCTTTCTTGTGCCCACTCACGACGACGACGACGACGACGACGACGACAACGACGACGACGGCGACGACGAAGGCGACGACGGCGAAGACCCCGGACCCCACCTTCCTAAGAGGGGGAGGAGGAGGAGGAGGAGGAGGAGGAGGAGGAGGAGAGGAGGAGGAGGAGGAGGAGGAGGAGGAGGAGGAGGAGGAGGGGGAGGAGGGAGGGGAGGGAGGAGGAGGAGGGGGGGAGGAGGAGGAGGAGGAAGAGGAGGAGAGGAGGAGGAGGAGGAGGAGGAGGAGGAGGAGGAGGAGGACTCGTGAGGCTCCCGGGGCGCGACGACGAAGGCGAGAAGACGCCCGGCGCGAAAAAAAGAAGCGGCGGGCCGCCGGGGCCCCTCTCCGGGGCGGTGCGCGCTCCCGGGCCTGGGCAGCCTCGCCCTCTCGGCAGCTGCCCTTCGCGGGCCAGCCTCGGGGCCTCCTCCTCCTCCTCCTCCTCCTCCTCCTCCTCCCCTCCTCCTCCTCCCTCCTCCTCCTTCCGCCTCCTCCTCTCCTCCTCCTCCTCCTCCTCCTCCTCCTCCTCCTCCTCCTCCTCCTCCTCCTCCTCCTCCTCCTCCTCCTCCTCCTCCTCCTCGCCGCGCAGTGGCTCCGCTCTCTGGGCCTCCCGGCGGGGGTCCGAGGCTAGAACAGGGCTAGGATCGGGATAAAATCGCTCCAGAGCGTTCCGGAGCGCTCTCAGAGCGTTCCGGAACGCTCTGAGAGCGGCCGCGGCGCCCAAGGCGTCCTCCAAACCCGCCGATTCTCAGAGATTTCGAGTTATCCCGATCCGATGTTGTCCCGATCTTCGCGTCGTTTTAGAGGCTAGATGGGGTCGGGGGATCGCGCCGCATCGCCGGTGCATCGGCGATGCGGCGCGATGTGGAGCCCGAGTTTCTTCGCGCTGGCGCGGACGATGCACCGCCGACATCGCCGATGCGTCGTCGTCGGCGATGCGGCGCGATGCTCCGACCCCTTCTGCTCGGACCCCATCTGGGAGGCCTCTAGAGAAGAGCTCGCCTCTGGAGCGCAGGCAGGCTTCTTCCCCTTCCAGCCGCCTGCTCCCCGCCGCCCGCACGTGCGCCGAGGCCGTCCTCTTGCGGCCCGGCAGGCGGAAAATCTGGCCCGAGAGGATCCTGCCAACCAACCCAGTTTTCCCAGTCTCCGAGATGCATGTTTTCTCAGGCGCCTTCCTCTCGGCCGTTCCCCCCTTCCCTCGATGCTCGCAGGCCAATGCGCCAGTCAGCGCCCCTATCCAGCTTCTCGCTGGAGCGGGGTTCGCCGCCTCGCCGCTGACGAAAAAAAGGTTTTCTCAAGCGCCAGGCCTGGCTCAGGTGGAACCGTCGCCCCTGCCGGGCTGAAAACCTGATCAAAAAGGCTGCGGAGAAGAGAGGGTGCAAGCTACTCCCTGCCTGCTGCTACCCTCCCCAGGCGCTGTACTCGAGTCGGCCTGAGAGAACTGCGTGTTCTTGAGGCCAGACCCGGCTTAAAAACTGGCGCCCCTCGCCCCCCTTCCTCCTGCTTCCCTCCCTCCCCCTGCGCCCCCTCCAAGCCGGAGGCCTGCAGAGGTCTCCGGAGGCCCAGAGAGGGCCAGAAGCGTCAGAAGTTGCGAGTCCTCGATCCTCGACCCCTGCTCCAGGATCCCCTCGTCCCCCCGCCTCCCTCGATCCTCCTCCAGGATCCCCTCCTCCCCGCCTCCCTCGGTCCCCTCCTCCCCGCCTCCCTCGACCCCTCCTCCAGGATCCCCTCGTCCCCGCCGCCCTCTCGCTCGCCGCACTCCCACCGCTCCCCGACGTGGTACGCAAGTTGCCTCGTTTGTACGCGTGCGTGGGTGTCTCTCTCCTCAGATCTCTCTCTCTCTCTTTCTCTCTCCCTCTCCCCCTCCCTGCCGAGCAACTCCTGCCGACGGCCCACGGGCCATCTCGAGGGGAGCACGTGATGGGGGGCGAGGGGGCGAGGAGGAGGAGGAAAGGGAGGACAGGGAGGGCTGAGAAGGAAAGAGGGTGAGCAGGAGGAGGATAAGGCATGCGGAGAGGAACGGGAATGGGAGCGCGGCCGCTTACGAAGTCTGAGGAGGGCGCAGGAGAAGGATGGAGGAGGAGGAGGAGGAGGAGGAGGAGGAGGAGGAGGGAAGGAGGAGGAGGAGGAGGAGGAGGAGGAGGGGGAAGTAGAAGGAGGAGGACACGAAAGAGGAGGAGAAGGACGACTGAGAGGTCAGCGAGGAGAGGGCAGAGGAGAGAGGAGACGGGCAAGCCAGGCGCGCTCGCGCCACATCTGACATCCTACCTCTCCCGCCCATGTTTTTTTTTTCTGAGTACGCTGAATATTATTGTTTATTTGCCCAGTGTTGTGCGAAACGTATCAAGTCAGATTGTATTTAAAGTGCCGCTCAACCACCCTCGTGGTAGAGCTCCCTCCGGGCAGCCGCTCCAGGTGAGAGGCTTCTCGTGCGTCAGCGATGCACTACACGCATTACCGCTAGGGAAAACGACGACGTACGCTGAATATTGTTTATATCCGCCGAGTGGGGTGTCCCGAGAGACCTCGACCCCCCATTGGCAGTTGCGGGATTGGGGGAGTTCACGCACGCTTTGCTGCACATCTGGTGGGGCTCTTCCTTCACACTCGGAGGAAGGGGAGGATCTGCGGGGGGGGGGGGGGCCGAGGGAGAGAACACGGGAGAGGGGGACGGCAGCACGGGGGGAAGGACTCGGATCCACAAGTGCGGCCCGCGACAGGGCGAGAGCATTACATTCCAAACAACGGAACCAGTGCACCGGTCCTCGGGCGTAGGCGTTGCAGCGGGAGCACCGCTTCGAAGAACCGAAGGCGTTCCGACGCAGAAATCGTGTGAGGCGCGCTGGGGATCCAGGGTGAGAGTCAGGATATTGGTTGGACGCCTTTTGGCAACAGAGCGGAGAGAGCGCTCGTAATATGTAATAGCAGAAGGAGCCAGAACAATCAAAGGATGCATCAACGATGCTGCAATGCACCCTACCGTCCCTAGTCCCCCCCTGTACCATTACGGAAAGAACTCCCTTGAAAAATGAGCATGCCATGAAATTTTCACGCAAGCGATAGTGCAATTCTGAAAAGAACCATGTTGCGTCAGTCTTCTAGATGTAAGGAGCGTGAGGAGATAAAAACAGAAAGTTCAAGGAAGCGACCCACTAGAGCTCCGTTTTGAGAAAGAGCCGCCCTCCATCCGTGTAACTTCTGCGATATGGTATACATTCGGCCATAGATCTGGGATGCCTCAGCCTGAAGGCCCATTTGGGAAAAGAACCGCTTGTTGCACATGCTTACACGGCTGGCCATACGTCCTGCGGAAGTTTCAAGCAAGAGCCACATTACTAACAGGACCCCCCCTCCACCCTCCGTCCTTCCAATTGTTGGAAGGTGTTAAGTCGAAGGGGCGCGGCGCTACGGCGAAAGCCACCTTTTGAAAACCACCCGCCACCCATCTGCAACCCAAATTGTTGGAACGTCAAGCTTCAGGGTTATGAACGGTGGGGAAGTCCCCGACGAAGCGCCAAGCCCCGCTCTGCCGACGCGCCGGATGGCGCGACGAGGAAGATTTTGACTGAAGGAAAGGGATGGAGGAGGAGGAGGAGGTGGAGGAGGAGGAGGAGGAGGAGGAGAAAGAGAGGAGGAGGAGGAAGAAGGGAGGAGGAGGAGGAGAAAGAAGGGGAGGGAGGAGGAGGGAGAGGAGGAGGGGGAGGGGAGGGGGGGGAGGAGGAAGGAGGAGGAGGAGGTGGAAAAGAGTAGGAGGAGCGCACAGGAGAGGCCAGGGGTTGGCCAGGGAAGCGCGCGCGTGCACGCAGGGCTCGGCCGGGATCGGCGCGGGCGGAGCTGGCGCCCGCCGAGGCCAAGCACGGAAGAGACGCGAGAGGGAGCTCGCGAGAGGGAGCTCGTCCTCCTCCTCCTCCTCCTCCTCCTCCTCCTCCTCCTCCTCCTCCCCCTCCTCCTCCTCCTCCTCCCCCTCCTCCCCCCCTCCTCCTCCTCCTCCTCCTCCCCCTCCTCCTCCTCCTCCCCCTCCTCCTCCTCCTCCTCCCCTCCTCCCCCTCCTCTCCTCCCCTCCTCCTCCCCCTCCTCCTCCCCCTCTTCTCCTCTCCTCCTCCTCCTCCTTCTTCCTCCTCCTCTTTTTCTTCTCCTCCTCCTCCTCCCCTTCTTCCTCCTCCTCTTCTTCTTCTCCTCCTTCCTCCTTCTCCTCCTCCTCCTCCTCTCGGCAGTTCGCTTTGCCGCTTGACGGTCGACGTGCCGCAGCTGTAAGGCCTACAGACGGGGCAGCAGCTGGGAAGCGGTCAGCTGGGAAGCGGTCGGGGTTCAGGACGAGGAGTTCGTCTTCGGCAGGTGCGACCATTATCGTTGTTCTGCTTGTCCGCGGGGCCCGGGAGGCAGCACGCAGAGGAGAGGCTGCAGTGCGGATCTGCGGAGGTTGAAACAAGGGGTTGTCTTGCCCAGGAGCGCGGATCTGCGCGAGAAGAGACATGCTTGAGCAAGCTCGAAGGAAACGGTCACGATGTTGACCCTCATAGTGGTACCACGGAAGCCGACGGCAAACGTGGCATCGCCCAAGCCATGATGAGGGCGACCCTTGAGCCATGAGGCGGAGAGGGAGATCCAAGCGACATATAGATGCACAAAGAGAAGATAGGGAGAGAGAGAGAGAGAGAGAGAGAGAAAAATATTGAAAAAGAGAGAAAGAGAGAACATACCGAGAGAGAGAGAGAGACATACCGAGAGAGAGAGAGTGCAGGGTAGCTATCATATAACAGGCAGACAGATCAAGATAATAAACGCTGGGACGGTCAGATGAAAGGGTACGGAGGCGGTGACGTCAGAGA
>CAUYUJ010010635.1:333315-340815 GCA_963575745.1 Prorocentrum cordatum
GACGAGGCTCCCAAGACCGCCCCAAGACCACCCAAGAGACGGCAAAAGGTGTTTCTGTGTCCAGATGGGGGTTTCGGTGTCCTCGATGAGTGTTTCTGTGTCCAGATAGGGTGTTTCTGTGTCCCAGTGTATGTGTGTCTTGGAGTGGGTCTGGGTTGGGAGTTTCTGTGTCCCAGCGCGCCTCTTGGACTTCCCGAGCGCTCCTCTTGGACTTCCCGAGCGCGCCTCTTGGACTTCCCGAGAGAGCCTCTTGGACTTCCCGAGAGAGCCTCTTGGACTTCAGTAGTAGTAGTAGTAGTAGTAGTAGTAGTAGTAGTAGTAGTAGTAGTAGTAGTAGTAGTAGTAGTAGTAGTAGTAGTAGTAGTAGTAGTAGTAGTAGTAGTAGTAGTAGTAGTAGTAGTAGTAGTAGTAGTAGTAGTAGTAGTAGTAGTAGTAGTAGTAGTAGTAGTAGTAGTAGTAGTAGTGTAGTAGTAGTAGTAGTAGTAGTAGTAGTAGTAGTAGTAGTAGTAGTAGTAGTAGTAGTAGTAGTAGTAGTAGTAGTAGTAGTAGTAGTAGTAGTAGTAGTAGTAGTAGTAGTAGTAGTAGTAGTAGTAGTAGTAGTCGTAGTAGTAGTCGTAGTCGTAGTCGTAGTCGTAGTAGTAGTCGTAATAGTAGTAGTAGTAGTAGTAGTAGTAGTAGTAGTAGTAGTAGTAGTAGTAGTAGTAGTAGTAGTAGTAGCAGTAGTAGTAGTAGTAGTAGTAGTAGCAGTGCCACAAGCATGACATACACACGATGCCACAAGAGCACAAGGTGGCGGACACAGAAACTCCAAAGTGTCCCGCGTCCACAAAATCCTGGACGCAAAAGTTTCCCCTATTGGACAACGGTTTGATTTCCACGAGATGATGGGTATCGTCGCACAATACGAAACGCATTAGAACGGCATCATAGCGGACATAGAAACACTCATCCTGGGGACCCCCGGGCGGCGCGGGACACAGAAACACCCAACGGGGACACAGAAACCCCCAGTTGGACACAGAAACAACCTGTCGCCCCAAGAGACCCTCAGGACGGCCCCAAGACGGGCCAAGAAGGCTCCAAGAGTGCCGAAGAGGCGCCCGGGACAGCCCCAGACCACCCCAGAACAGGCCCAAGATGAAGCCAAGAGCGGAGCAGGAGGCTTCCAGAGACTTCCGAAAGGCCTCCGGGACCACCCAGAGGCCCCCAACACCCCCCCGTTCCTTGAGAGACCCCAGAAAGACCCTGACGAGGCTCCAAGAACAGCCCAAGAGAGCTGCGAGAGCCGTCCCGAGAGAGCCCAAAGAGGGTAAAATCGTTGATGTCCCATGGTTTTTCTAATGTTTTTCGCCTTCTCCCGGTACCCCGCCTCCCGGCTTCCAGGGGGGAGACCCCAAGTCGCCGAAAGACAGCCCACGACGACCCCAAGGAGCCCCCAGAACGTAAAGAACGGCCCAACACGCTCCCGCGCAGCCCGCGACACCCTTCCGACGGCTCTCCAGGCCTCCAGGAGGCCTCCAGAACCCCCAGGGAGTCCAGAAGATCCCACACCCCTGAGGGGCCCGGCTAACAAAACCCGCGAGGCACAAACAAAAAACAGCGCCGAAGAATTGGAAAAAATTGGAAATCCCACTATTCCTGTTTTTTGTTCAACTTTGGCCCCCGCTCTATTCTTGCTGCACAACAGACTACAATTCAGACCCCCCTCACCTCCCAAAAAAGAACCCAGGAAGCCTTTGAGGGCCCCAAATCGCTGAATACCGAAAGGAGATTAATGATTTCTGCGTTTCCGCGTTTCCCCTTCCATGCGATTCCGAGGCTTGCACAGGGCCTCCAAGGGAGTCCCTGGACGCAAGAAGCGACCAAAATGAGATGACATGAGTTAGCCGATCAAGCCCAGCTAGAACTTGAGCGCGCGCGAAGCGCGCGCGATGGTTCTAGTATATATTTATATAGAAAGAGAGAGAGAGAGAGAGAGAGAGAGAGAGAGAGAGAGCGAGAGAGAGAGAGAGAGAAACAAAAACAAAACAAAACAAAAGAGAGAAAGAGGGAGGGAGGGAGAGGGAGAGGGAGAGGGAGAGAAGAGAGAGAGAGAGAGAGAGAGACGTGAAAAAAAGGTAGAGAGGGAGAGAGACAGGAGCAAGGTGAAGCCCTCCTCCTCCTCCTCCTCCTCCTCCTCCTCCTCCTCCTCCTCCTCCTCCTGCCCAGGAGCGGCTCAGGCCTGCGCGGGCCTGCCTCCCATGGCGGGGGGGGGGGGGGCCGCGGACAGAGCAGGGCTGCGGTGCCGCCCTCCCCCCCCTGGCGCGGTCGGACAGGACCCTCCTCCTCCTCCTCCTCCTCCTCCTCCTCCTCCTTCCTCCCCTCCTCCTCCTCCTCCTCCTCCTCCTCCTCCTCTTCCTCCTCCTCCTCCTCCTCCCCCTCCTCCCCCTCCCCCTCCCCCTCCCCCTCCCTTCCCCATCCCCTCCCCCTTCCCGTCCGGGAGGAGGAGGGGGAGGGGGAGGCGCGGTCGGCGGCTGGAAAGCACGGCGGGCTTGTGGTGAACAGGCCACTCGGGGGCCCGTCTGGAAACCCGAAAAAAGCAGGCGCCGGCTGCTAGCGCGTTCTGGCTTGCGCGCCTCGGTGCCTCGGCGAACCGTGGTGCCGCCTTGGGGCATCCCCCGCGGCGACCCGGTGTGACAGCTACGGAGAAATCGCGGATTGCTTTCGCAGCACCTTCGGGAGAGAGGACGCTAGCACGGACGTGCTGGGCGGTGACCACCAGGTACGCCTGGAGATTACCCTGGAGCGAAGCTGCAGGAGAAGCGGCAGTGCAGAAGGCCTGTCGAGGGCCATTCCAGGCGGCCTGCGCTCGGTGAAACTTGTTTAGCAGCGGAGTAGATTGTTCCTGGATGGATGGACTGAACGGCTTGAGCAAGGTAGTTGGCTCGCTGCTGCAGCGCCGCGATGCTAACGATGAGGGCCGCGTCGCGTTCACGCTCTGGCGGTTGCCTTGCAGCCTCGAAGTGCTGCGTGAGAGATAGCCGTCGGTCCGTTCCTTGCGTCACCGTTCGGCCGAGGTCTATGCGGCCTCGGGCTCTGTTCTCCGTACCCAGGTGGGACAGGGAAGCGACGTGGTGGTCAGATAGACTGGTTGTAGGAGCCAGGTTCTGGTGGACGTCCGCCGTGTGAGCCAGACTGTCTGAGAGTCTAGGCTGACGCCAGGCTGTGCTTGCGTTGTCCGCGTGACTAGTGTGAGTTCCTGGTGGGGCAGCAGCGTTCCCGTCGTCGTCGCTCGAGGATACTCCGAGCCTGAGTGGGCCTTGGTTTCCGCTTTCGAATTCGTGGAGTGGGGCCCCCAAAGAGTCGTCGAGTCCGTCGGAAAAGTCAGGCTTTGGTGGGCCATGCGGCTGAACGGGGTAGCTTGGTGAGCCTGGTGTTTCGTATCATCCTTGCCCTATCGTGAGCGGGTTGGGTTTCATCTTGCTGAGTTCGGCCCTGAAGTAACCCGCCCGTCCGTCTGGCAGGGGAAGGGCATGGTGGCGCCGATCGTAGATCGCGACGGCGGTGCTGTGCAACACCGCCGCGAGCTTGTGTCGCCGTTTAGCTGCATCAACGAGGCCTGGCTCCAAAGCGTGCAGGCGTGCTCAGGCGGTGGCGAGTTCATCGACATGACGGCTGAAAGCCTCAGCGATAAGTGCGATGCGGCCTTCGTTAATGCCTTGCTCGCCGAAATGGCTTTCGACTTTTGGGACCTTGAGCATGTCTGGTTTGGCCTGGAGCATGCGGTGAATCTGTTGCCAAAGGTCAGTCTGGGCCCCCGTGGCTTGCGGTCGCTTCAATTTGAGAAGGTCCTCGCATCCGTCGACAACGGCTTGGCTGTCGCGACAAAGTTTGGACAGGCCGCTCAGCAGTAGCCTAAAGGTAGGGCATGGCGATGGTTTCCGCCATTTGTACGGATTGAGACAAGCTGCACTCGAGCTGATTGGTTAGACCGGTGATCCAGCCCGCATTAGACTCCGAAAACCACCCTGGCGTGGATCGGGTGGGCTTGGTGCGTGCAGGCACCTTCTGTGGCGGCGTATACCCACCTGGTCCCCGCTTCGTCAGTGGATTTCTCGAATTGTCGTCAGGGCTCGTGAGGGGGCCGCGGGTTAGGTTTTGGGAGCTCGTCGTGTGCAAGTGTGGCCAAGAGGTCCAGCAGCCGAAAGTCTTCCTCCAGCAGTCCGCAGCGCCTGGTGTGCGGCTGGAGGTCACTCCATTGTTCGCCCGCGATCATAGTCTTCACGGTGGTCCCTTCCGACTCCCAGCACGGGCATTGCCAGACCGTGTGTTCTTGGGTTTCTTCTTTCTGATTACACTATCATACGGCGGCGATGGGTCGACCGAGATGCCCGCGCGGAAATTTCTCTGCTGTTTGTGATCTTCTTCACACAGGTAGTTGCAAAGCAGACCGAGCCGCCAAGCCGTGCATTTGGCCTTGCCTCTGGTTCGTTGCAGCCAAGTGTCGACAAAATAGTTGTTTTTTTCAACCAAAAAAAATCGACATAACAGTCCAGGCCCTGCTTGCCCGCGGCGACGGCACCCAGGTCGTGTCTGACGGTGGGTACACGCCGGAGGAAGGACCTGCTCTGCGAGGCTCAGAGCATGTGTGGGAAGAGGCCGACCAGCCAGTGTACCCACGACAGGCGGATACCCCAACCATCATGCACCGTGCCAAAAGAGGGCCAACTCCACTCGAATTGCGCGGTGCCTTGCCATACCCTGCCTACGGCCCCCCCTCCGTTGAAAGGTTCGCGCGTGGTCGCGCAGCTCTTCGGCTTTGGCGTTGAGACTGTTGTCTCTCCGCACTTGTCTTCGCAGCCCAAGCCGGGCTTCCCCTTGAGTGATACCGTCCAGCTCGAGAACATGCCCGGGGATAACGAGAGCGCAGAGGGCCCACTGTGGGATCCAGGATCGCCCTTCTGGGCCGTATGGTAGCGAAGGTCGAGTTGTTGTAAAGGTTTCGCACTCCCATGCTGGGTGCTTGGATGCCGGTACCAGTGGTGCACATGCTACCCACGAGGGACCTAACCGATCGGGCTCGCACATGGGTGACCTCCAGGAGGCGTCCTATACCTGGAGTCTGGCGACAGCACGTCGTGTCTTGGCATCTGCGGTGCCGACCAGAGTCAAGACGGCGTCGTGCACTGTCGGCGCCACGTTGGTGCAGTTTCCTACCGCCTTCGCATGGTGATGGGTTTGCAGGGGGTGTCCGTTTAGATGGGGAGCCGCCACTTGTTGGTGGAGTTCCTGGGGAGGGGAGAGGAGGAAGAGAGGGAGGGAATACGGGGTGTGACAGAGAGGGTAAGTTCTAATTGTTTATTTACGTACGTACATACAAATATACATGCATACATACATTCATTCATGCATAAATACATACATACATGAATACACACACGTATATGTGAAACACAATATACAATAAACAGAGAGAGGGGGAGTGAAAGAGAGAAAGAGCGAGAGGGAGACGGTCTGGGAGAGCGGGAGAGTGGGAATATGGGAGAACAGGCTAGTGGAGAGTAGGAGGACAAGGAAATCAGGAGGAGGGGTAGGGCGACGGCAATGGCGACGAGGAGGAGGAGGAGGCAGCAATGGCAGTGGAGGTAGAGACAGAGATAGAGTGAGATAGAGAGAGGGAGAGAGAGACAGAGAGACAGATATACATATATATACATCTGAGAGAGAGGCTTATCCTTCTTCCCGTCCTCCCCCTCCCCGGCCTCACCATTACCAACAACATCATCATCAGAATCGTTATCATAATCAGCATCATATCCTCATCATCAGCAGCAGCATCATCATCATCCTCATCCTCGTCATCATCATCAGCATGATCATCGGCCCTCCTCGACGATCCTCCTCGATCCTCCTCCTCATCCTCCTCTTCCTCGATCCTCCTCAAGCGACAGAGAGAGAGAGAGAGACATTGCCCGAGCCTACTCCCAGAGCCTGCCCTGCCGAGGCCGCCCTGGACGAGGGGCTGGCCATACTCGGCGTCCCACCCGCAGAGGCGCGAACGCCCGCCGGCCGAGCTTCGCGGGGGGAGCTGGTGGGGGGGTCCTCCTCCTCCTCCTCCTCCTCCTCCTCCTCCTCCTCCTCCTCCTCCTCCTCCTCCTCCTCCTCCTCCTCCTCCCTCCTCCTCCTCCTCCTCCTCCTCCTCCTGCGGGGCGCTCGGCGGCGCCGCCGCGTGGCTAGGCGCGACCAGACGTCCCCCTCAGGGTACGTTCGCTCCTCCTCCTCCTCCTCCTCCTCCTCCTCCTCCTCCTCCTCCTCCTCCTCCTCCTCCTCCTCCTCCTCCTCCTCCTCCTACTCCTCCTCCTGGAGAGGGAGCCACCAGGATGCGGCAGGGCTTGGGGATTGCGCACCGGCAGCCTCCCCGAGGCACACTGGGATCGCGCCGCGTTGACGCGGCGGCGACCCCCAGCGCGGGCGTTCGAGATTAAACGCCGCCAGTGGCCCAGAATGGGCCAGTGTCGAGCGATCTGCGCTATCGGACAGCCCCTGAGGAGTCCTTGAGGTCGGAGGTAGTCCCAGCTGGCCTCCAACAGACCCCAAAAGGTGGCCCAGGGCGGTCTCAACCACCCCCGCACCGCCCCCATCGGAGCCCCCCCAAGATCGTTCCGCGCGTCGGAGCTGGGGCGCTGAGGTCGCCCCTGGGGGCCTGTTGTAGCGATCGTTCAGGGTTCAGCGATGCACTCGGCGTCAGAGACCAAAGCTCACGACATCGCGGCGCGAGCCAGCCGTGCCCAGACCTCGCCGCGTCGTGAACAAAATGATAACAGAGAAAAACCTCAATCCGATGTTTTGTTAGGGCTATAGGGCTATAAGGCTACAGGGCTATAGGGCTGTCGAGCTATAGGGCTATAGGGCTATATGGGCTATAGGGCTACTGGGCTATAGGGCTATAGAGATATAGGGCTACAGGGCGAAAGGGATATAGGGCTACAGGGCTATAGGGCTACATGGCTATATGGATATAAGGCTACAGGGCTATGCAGCTATAGGGTTATAGGGCTATTGGGCTATAGGGCTATATGGCTATAGGGCTGTAGGGCTATAGCTCTATGTCGGGTTATAGGGCGATAGAGCACCCGGGCACACAGGCACCCCCGTTCACCTCTGGACACCCCAGGGCACTTCCGGGCACCCCCAGGCACCCCCGGGCACCCGGGCACCCAGGCACCCGGGACGGCCACCGAAATCGGCGACCCGCCTCACCTAACAATGTGAATCCGCTAGGACCCCTACAGAGGAAAGCTCTGACTGGGAAAAAACATGTAAGTCTTGGCATCTCTCGGACATTTGCATGCTTTCCGCAGCGAGGACCATCGAGGAGCGTCTTGGAACATCTTGCGGAAAAATAAACGAACGAGGCCGATAAAGGCACGGGGAACGGACGTCCGAGCGAGGGCGAGTGGCCGTCTTCACCCTCCAGGGGCCCGTACAAAGGCCCAGGGCCTTAACAGAGGAAGGCTCAGG
>CAUYUJ010010635.1:345815-390815 GCA_963575745.1 Prorocentrum cordatum
CGCCCAAGAAAAGAAGCACGGTTGAGGTCGAAGTTGGTGAAGAAGAGCTTCCAGCCCGACAGAGCTTCTGGCCGATTGTGGTCGTCTGCCTCGCCGTGGGGTCGGCGACGGTCGCTGGTGTTCTCCATGCCGCGCGAAAGAGGAGCGTTGTGGACGGGGGGAGGGGCGTGCCCGAGGGTGGATAGGAGGGGAAGAGATTGGGGGGGAAACCGAAGAGGGAGGCGTGGGGCGCGAGCGGGGAGGAGACGATGAGATGGCAGCGGGGTGAAGGGGAGCGGAGCGGTGATATGGTCAACACGGAGAGGGGGGGCCACGTGGGTGAGCATGTAGTTGGGGCTCAGGCCGTGTGCTCGCTTGATGTGAGGATGTGTTGGGCCTTGACTTGCTCGATGGCTTGCTTTAGACGTGCAACGCATTGTGAGGACCGAGCTCAAGAAGATTCGGACCATCGGCGTCGGCTCCTACGGTGAGGTGTGGCAGGGCGAGCTGGACGGCAAGCCAGTCGCAGTGAAAGTGCTTAGAGGATTGGGACGGGGTTATTAGCAGGGCAGCGCTTCGACGAGCAACGATATGGTTTCTGCAACTTGTGATTGAGCGGTGTCTTCGGGGAGTGCCATGCCAGAGAGCGGTCCGCAGAGCAATCGGGATCATCTGACGTCTGGGTGCTACCACGTAGTCTGAGCTGGGAGCGCAACACAGACGCATGCTCGGCGATCATTTCGATACGGCATGGTCTCTTCGGACGCCGATGTGGGAGGCTGCATATTTCGTCTGCGCGTCTTTGCGCACGCGCGTGTGCGAGCGTCCAGCCTTGAGCGAGCTCGCGGCCTGGATTCGTCGCCCACGCTTGCATCGCTTGGCGATTCTCCTCGGTGTCCTCCTCAAATTTGAAGCTGCAGAGCTCTCTCACACCCCCTCGGAACTCAAAAGACTGCTCCTTGCTCATTTCTCGCCCCTCCCCCTCCAAAGAGCACGGCCAGCGCCCATGCCCGCGTTTCATCAACTTCCTCACTCCTCCCCGACTGCTGCGGAGGAGAAGGAGGAGAAAAGGGAGCATGAAGAGGAGGGAGCGGTGCAGTCCGCCCGGCCGCGCGAAGCTTGGCTGGGGGCTGGCGCAAGTCCTCGGAGCTCAGCGCCGGCCCCGGGAACGGCCGTTGCTCGGTACCCAGACACCGAGCAAGCATCGGCCATCCCCAGAGGGGAGGAGCTGCGCCAGTTGGGAGCGCCAGGGCGTGCGCGAGGAAGGCCGCCGCCCGCCCGCCGCCGCCCAGCGCCCAGGACCCGCTGCCGCTGGGCGCGAGGAGGCCGCTGGCCGCTCTCCGCGCTAGGCCGGGCCGCCTGGGCGCGGCGCTCGGCAGCTTGCCGCGGGCCCCCGCGCGAGCCGCTGCTCGCCTCTCCGGCGTCGGCAGCAGCCGCCGCAGCCGCCGCGCGCGAGCCCCGCCGCGCCAGCGCGTCGGCCGCGCGGCCTGCCGGTGGGCCCGCCGCCCAGCGCAGGCCGGCCGCCTGGCTGTGGCGCGCCGTGGGCGCCGCTGGGCCGCAGCCCAGGACTTTGCAGGCCCGAGCCAGCTGCCGCGGCTGCTGGTCCTCGGGCAGGCGTCGCACTTCCCCGAGCAGCCAGAGGCGTGCCTCGGCGCCGAGCCGCCCCTTCGCCTCGAGGACGAAGGGCGTCCGCCGATCGCACGGGTAGCAGGCGTGTGTTGCCCCGCTCGCCGCGCCTGTTGGCCTCGCCGTCCCGGCGCGTGGCCACCCGCAGCTCGGCTTGCGTGCCGGTTGCGGGGTGGCGGACGGAGACGTCGAGCCATTGGCCTCGCAGTTTCCCTAGCATTCCAGGTCCAGGATGGCGCGCTCGAGCAGGCCGTCTGGGCGCTGGCGGTCCCAAGTCGGCACCCCATCCGCTCAAGGAGGGGCCCCTCGCCGCGCCAGCAGTGGAGGAGGCCAGCGACCCCCCCGTAGAGTCCGCCACGGCGCTCCCCCGCCCAGCTCGGTCAGGACGCGGTAGCCGCGGTCTTCCAGATCCCTGGCGCAGCCAGCTCCGTCGGCGCCGCGCAAGCAGCAGGCGGCGCCCGCCGTCGCGAGCTCCTGCTGGCTGAGCTCTGCGCGTCGGAGCTGCAGCCGCCGCCGCGCGCGGGTCTGCCAGAGGGCGTCCTCCAGCGCGCGGAGGAAGGGGTACGGAGACGGAGGGGAGCGAGGATTTGGGCTGAGGTGTTGGGTGCTGTGGGGGAGGTCTGTTCCAGTATTCCAGCTTTGGTTTGATGAGCTAGTGCCGCATCTTCCCTTAGCATACCGCAGCGTAATGTTTCCCAGCTTGGCCGTGGCTAGCCTTGATTTGATTAAAGGCGTTATGCCATTGCCTCCCCATTCATGAACTTGGACACATACTTTGATGTCAATGCGCTGGGCCATGTC
Organism: Prorocentrum cordatum; assembly: GCA_963575745.1. Taxonomy (NCBI): domain Eukaryota; class Dinophyceae; order Prorocentrales; family Prorocentraceae; genus Prorocentrum; species Prorocentrum cordatum. The sequence goes on from CAUYUJ010010635.1 coordinate 348,222, forward strand.
TTTCGCCGCTGATTGATACCAATTCCCTCACTTTTACATGTCGACATTGTACTCGCTGATCAGGGCACGTGCGGTTAACTTGGGCCATAGAGGGATATTTGTCGCCTCGGATGGGACCAGCTCGAAAAGTTGACCAGGATTGTGTTCCGGAGGTGTCGAAAGTCTTGGATGACAGGGTCGTTTATTTCTGAGAGGCACGCTGATGAGTAATATCCCCGCTGTTCAGCCACAGACTTTCTGGCTGGGCCGGCCAACGCGCGGCGGGGCAGGCAGCGCTAGTGGAGTGGACGTGTCCGAGCTCAGGGAGGAGTTCAAGATGTTGGAGAAGTTCCAGCACGAAAACATCGTGCGTGTCTACGGAGGGGGAAGAACCATTCAGCAAACCAGACGGATTCGGTCCCAGCTCAATGGCGGCGCATTTGGGCCCAAGCTCCTCCAAAGGGCACAGAACTCGGCACAACAATGCGCTCCTCCCATTTCGAAATTGATGGAGAAGTGTAAAGCCAAAAACCGAAGCACCAGTGACAAGTTCTTGTGACTGGAGCTTGTAGACACACCCCATGACGGTTTTGACAAGAATACAGTTGTGCAGCACCTGGGGAGGAGAAGTCTACTAAGGACCCGCGCTGGTCGCGGCTCATCTAGACTCCCCAAGGGCTCAGAGAGAGAAAGGGCTGAGAGAGCCGGAAAGAAAGAAGAAAGCAGTGTGGCGCCCGTCGTCGGTACTTCGAGGCCCTCGTGGGGGCCTCTCAGGGCCGTCCTGGAGACGCCTTGAGTGCCTCTGGGGGCCTCATCGGCCGTTTCGGCAGCCTGTTCGCCAGTGAGGAGGGAAGGGGCAAGGGCGAGGAGGAGAAGGAGAAGGAACGGGAAGGCTGGGAGGAGGAGTTGAGATGGAAGGAGGGATGGAGGCCTGCCACCAACGCATGTGGCTCGCAGGGGTCTTCCAATATTCGTTCACGTTGCCCCATTACTCTCGCCGACGCTGGCTAGTTTGTCAATTGTTAGTGTAGGCGTAGTCGGTGATTCACCTGGCATTTCTTTATGAATGTGCTGGCCTGCTGGGACAAGTATACGACGGGGCGGTCGATGACAGCTTCTGGGGCTCTGCCAATGAAGCGCTTGCCGTTCGCGATCGCAGTTTTTTCCCAGCGCTCGGTCACTGGTCACACGCTCGGTTTGGAGTAACAAATTACGGTCCAGCTGGAATCCTGCTGGAAGTGGCGGATGGCCCCCAGATTCGCTATACGTTGCATGCAGGTCACCATCCAGTATGGCCATTGGCTTTGCTGGGCAATCGCCATTACTGCAGGTGTTGTTGCATATGGTACGGAAAGCTGCTTCTGCTTCTCCACACTGGCTTGCCTACAGGAGTCCTGGCTCAATCCATAGAAAACCGGTCACTGGTCCCCCCTATTTTTCTTTTAAAATCGTCATTATCTCTATGCGCATGGCTGCCTCTGTATCCGCATGGCTTCCTCTGCTGTCCGCATGGCTTCCTCTGCATCCGAATGCATCCCTCTGCTAATCCAATGGCTTTCTGTGGCTCTTCCAATGGCGCCCCAACAATCTTTTACCGATAGTCGAAATTATCCGCATGGCTTCCTGTATCCGCATGGTTTCCTCTGCTACCCACATGGCTTCCTCTGGAAGTGCACGATTGCCTCTGCTATTCCACTGGCTTCTTGAGGCTATTCCAAATATGTCTCGACAATCGTCCACCAATCGTCAAGCTCAGTAAATTTGAGTAGAGCAAATGCGTAGAACATAACATAACAAAGCAGGGTAGAGTAGGGTAGAGCAGAGTAGAGTAGAGGAGAGGAGAGTATAATAAAGCAGAGTGGGTGTAGAGTAGAGTAGAGCATGACTCGAGTAGACTAGAGTAAGGTAGGGTAGGGTAGAGTAGAGTAGGACAGAGTGAAGCAGGGTAGAGTAGAGTAGGGTGGATGGAAGCGTTGAGTCGAGAAGAATAGAGTAAAGTATAGCAGAGTAGAGTGTAGCAGAGGAGAAGAGAGTATCTTAGAGCAGAGTAGGAGTAGAGTAGAGCAGAGTAGCAGAAGTGTAGAGTAGAGTAGAGTAAAGTAGAGTATAATAGAGTAGAGCAGAGTACAGTAGAGTACAGTAGAGTAGGGTAAGGCAGGGTAGGGCAGAGCAAAGTAGAGTAGAGCAGGGCAGATGGTAGAGTAGAGACGGGTATAATAAAGTAGGGTAGATTGGAGTGGAATAGTCTTGTCCACCCCAGTCCAGTCCAGTCGACTTCCAGTCCACTCCCGTCCACTTCATTCCAGTATTATAATATATTTAGAGCTCGCGCTGGCTAGTATGACAGCGACACCTTCTGGCAGGGAAAAGGAGGAGGCGGAGAAGGAGGAGGCGGAGTAGGTGATTCCGTCCTCACCCTCACCCATCGTTGCGCTCTTCCCCAAGACGCACTCGGGGGGGGGGCGTGCAAAAGGGTCGATGTGTGGGGGGCCGCTTTCGATGGAAACCTTCAGGGAAAGATCAAGGACAATCGCTGTGTGAAGAGGCTAACGCATCAGGGGAACGGAAGTGGTGCGAAGAGTTACTTTCAAGGTGGAACATAGTACACAATGAGCTGGGTGCTGAGAGGTCACCAGTGGAGGGGGAGGGACATCTTCGTTCGCAGTGTTGCATGCGAGTCTGCCGCTGTTGAGGTCATCGACTTCAGGGAACATCCGCCATCGCTCGTCATGGACTCGGGGCATGGGCATGGAATGAGGCAAATGGAAGGTGGACAGTAGCAGCAGAACATGGGGATCATCTCATTGCCCTCCTCATCGGGTTTCTCCTCTGCCTTGGGGCCCGCCGACAAACCTTGGCTCTGAGGCGTGTGGCTGCAGTCTTGTCCTCCCAGCGCATACGTCATATTCCCATGTCCTGCCTCCGGTTGCCCCTCGTCGGCGGCTGGGCAGAGTGACTGCGCTGGCGGAAGAGCATTGGTGGGGCATACGAATGCGAACTTAGCCGCAATGCACGGGGGAGAGAGGAGGAACGCCCGGCAGCGGCGGGGTGGCGCCAGGGGCGGGGGCCAGCAGCAGCGGGGCGGCGGTAGCCACACACACACACACACACACACACACGCACACACACACACACAGAGAGTTTTCAGTCGTTACGGCCAGGCGCACCGCCGTGGCGTCAGGCTTTCTGGGCACCCTGCATGTCAAAAGCGATTCGGGACGTAAAGCCCGTCATTCGGAAAAGGGTCGGGATGTCTGGCGCGGCCGCGCCGGAAGCCCGGAAGCAAGGCAAGGCGGCGGGCCGCGAGGAGGCGTCAGCGGGCGGGGCAGCGGGGCAGGCGGGGGGTGGGGCAGCGGGGGCAGGCAGGCGCCGGGCGAGCCAGCAGGCGGCGGGGCAGCAGGGAGCGAGGCCGCGTCGGAGGCAGGCGGGCAGGGACGGCAGAGGCCGCGCCGAAGAGAGCGGCGGGGGCGAAGGGCGGAAGGGGGAAGGCCGCGCCAAAGTGAGGCGGGCAGGGAGCGGCGGGCGGAGCCCGGGCGGGCGGGCGGGGGGGGCGGCAGCCGGCGTTCGGCGGCAGAGGGGCGGGAAGCGAGGGCGCCAGCGAAGGCAAGCAGCGGCAGGCCGAAGCCAGAGGGCCAGGGGGGGTCCAGAAAACACCGAAGGGTGGGGCGGGGCAGAGGGCACGGCAGACGCGGCAGGGCGAGGAGCAAGAGCGGGGGGGGGCCGGACAACGAGCGGCCTGGGGCGGCGCGCCGACCCGCGGGCAGGGGCCAGCGGGCCAGGGCCGAGAGAGGGGGGCGGGGCCACGTGCGGGGCAAGGCCGCCAGGTAGTGCCACCGAGAGCCACCTCCGCGACGGAGAGCGGCGCGGCCAAGCAGGTCGAAGTCGCCGCGTGTGCCCGCCCGACACGCCCACGGGGCCCACCCCAGGAACGGAGCCGGCAGAGCAACGAAGCAAGAGACCAGCCTACGCCGCCCGAGGTGGGGGGCAGCGCCGACGGGCCACGGAGCGGCGGCCCCCGTCGGGCCGCGCGCGGGGGAGAGCGAAGCAACCGAAGCCTGGAAGCGAGAGCGCCGCCCGGGAGAAGCGCCCAGACAGCGCGGCCGGGCGAGCAACACGGAGGCAGCTCAAGGGACCGGCGAGTCGGAGGCAGTGAGTCGGGGCTGCCTGCACGGAGCGAGCCAGCGAGGCCCGCCGCGGGAAGAGAAGGCGGGCGCGTTCCGAGCCGCAGCTCGGCGATCGCTGCTGCCAGAGCGAGCCCGCGTCCCGAGGCAGGTGGGGCGGACGTTCCCTGGGCCCAAAAGAAGGTCGGCAAGGGCAGCGAGCCGCGAGAGGCGCCCAGAAGCGCGGTGTAGGGTTTCGCCGAAGGGCTTAGGCGACCCGTCCTCCTCCTCCTCCTCCTGCTCCTCCTTCTCCTCCTCTTCCTCCTCCATCTCCTCCTCCTCCTCCTCCTCCTCCTCCTCCTCCTCCTCCTCCTCCTCCTCCTCCCCCTTCTCCCTCCTCCTCCTCCTCCTCCTCCTCGGGTCGCCTACGGCCCCAGGGCAAACCGTGCAACGCGCGGGTGACGGCGAGCACCGGCAGCAGACCCGAGGCCAGAGACAAGTGCCAGGGGCGGCCAGAACCGCCTCCGAGACGGCGCGGGGCGGGGCGGGGGCAGAAGGAAGAGACGAAGACGCGGCCAAGTCCACCAGCGATCGCCGCTGAGGGCCCGCCCAGGGGATCCAGCCGGACGGGACGTGAGACGAAGATCCACCAGAAGAGCACGCGTCAGCGAATTGTTAGCGGCCGGGCGTAAGAGGGGGGCGAGCCGTTGGGGCGAGGCAGCGACCCGCAAGAGAGGCGCGAGGGCGCCGAGCGACGCGGCGAAAGGCGGGAACAGCGAGCCTCCCGGCCAGCGACCAGCGCCCGGGGGGGGGGGGCAGATCCGCGCCCGAGGCAGCTGGGTGTCTGGGGAGGGGGGCGAAAAGGCGAGTGGCAACACATCATTCACAGAGGGGAGGCGGACGGCGTGGAGCGGAGCCGTGCGTCGCACCGAGTCCCCGCTGCTGGCGGAGGCGGCGTGCTCGAGGGGGGGCGGATGTGGGCAGCGGCGTCGGTCCACGTGAGAGGGGGCCGACGCTGGGCGTGCCTGAGGGGCTGGCGGCCTCGCTCGCCCAGAGCGGCGCGGGGCTAGCTCCGACGCCTGGCAAGGGGCGGCTCGATCCCCATCGCGGACGACGCCTCGGGCGCGCACGCCCTGGGGGCCGGCGGGGCGCCGCGCCCCCCAGCGCGGGCTGCGCCCGTTGCGCTGCAGGGGCGGGAGGATCCATGCCGCAGCCCCGATGCTCTCGCAGCACGACTCGAGCAGGCCGGCGACGTGAGCGGCCTCCCAGAGCAGGGCCAGGAGATGATGACGAGATCCGCCTCTAGGCCCTGCTTCTGATCGATGCTGTAGACCTTTCGGTTGGGCTGACTGCCCCGCAGGCCAGGGAAGAACGGGGGAGCCCGTTTGACTTCCTACGGCCGCTGGCAGGCCCTGGGGAGGCCTATTGGCGAGTAGAGAAGAGGCCAGCTCGAATTGAGGACGTCGCGATGCAACCTGCAGGGAGCGACTATGGCGACCGAAAGATCTGGCCCTACATGAGGTGTGACAGCCACTAGCATGCGGTAGATGGCGTGGCCATCGCATAGGTTGAAGATGCTGCTTCCCCGCGTGTATTCGACAGAGGGCACGGAAAGAATCGACTACACGTAAGAGTGACCCTTCGCCGGAGTGACCTTTGGTGCGGTCCCACTGGGGTCCCCCGATCGCTGCACGCGAAGCGGCAGTGGCGTCTTGTGCGCTGGCGTTGGGCCCCCCCTCGCGGACCCCAAAGCCGCGCAGCAAAGGTCGTTCTTACACGGGGTCACCCTTGCGTAGAGAACGACGGAGCGCTCGCAATCACCGACTGAGGACGCCCTGGGGCATCGAAAAGCAATGATTCTGCGACGGCGTGGGCGCCCAGGGGGTGAGCAAGGGAGGCGCCGGCCCGCGCCTGGGGGTCCAGCCACGCGACAGACAAGAGTGCGGCAGGTGCGGGGCGAGTGGCGGCGGCGGAGACGGCTGGCCTGGAATGGGGGCCACTTCCTCCTCGTCGTGGACGCTGCTGCCTGTGGGCCCATGCACTGGAGGCGGAAACCGCCGAGGAGGAGGAGGGCAACGAGGCGGAGGGCGACGAAGGGGACGGAGGCCGGCCTGGCCCCCAGGAACCACAGCGAACGGCCGCGGCGTTCGTCCCCCGCCGCGCCCACCGCTGGGGTCGACCGCAGGCTGGCCGCCGCAAGGTGCGAAACCACCCTGGGAAAGCGGCGGCGGCGTCGGCGGCGGCGCCCACGACGACGACGACGACGACGACGACGACGACGACGACGACGACGACGACGACGACGGCGACGACGACGGCGACGACGACGGCGACGACGATGACGACGGCGACGACGTCGACGACGACGTCGTCGACGACGACAACGGCGGCAGCGCCGGCGGCAGCGACGTCGACAGCGACGGCGGCGGCGAGCGCCTTGGCGGCTGCAGGCCACTCGAAGCCTGGCGCCCCGCCGCGCCATGGGGCTGCACGCGACACAGCAGGGGCCCGACCACAAGAAACCGTCCACAAGAAACCCAGGAGGAGGAGGAGAAGGGGGAGGGGGGGGGGGAAGAGGAGGAGGAGGAGGAGGAGGAGGAGGTGGAGGAGGAGGAGGAAGCTGGCGGCCGCGAGCTGGCACCTCACTCCGAGCCGGCAGTGTTCGGCAGCACCGGCCGCGCGAAGCTCGCCAGAAGCGAGCTGGCACGCTCGGAGTGGGCTTCTGCTGCCTCCTCCTCCTCCTCCTCCTCCTCCTCCTCCTCCTCTCCTCCTCCTCCTCCTCCTCCCTGCTCCTCCTCCCTCCTCCTCTCCTCCTCCTCCTCCTCCTCCTCCTCCTCCTCTCCTCCTCCTCCTCCCTCCTCCTCCTCCTCCTCCTCCTCTCCTCCTCCTCTCCTCCTCCTCCTCCCCTCCTCTCCTCCTCCTCCTCCTCCTCCTCCTCCTCCTCCTCCCTCCTCCTCCCTCCTCCTCCTCCTCCTCCTCCTCCTCCCCTCCTCCTCCTCCTCCTCCTCCTCCTCCTCCTCTTCCCTGTTTGCACAGGAGGCCGAGACGCTAACGCTGGCAACGCAACGTGCGCCGGGAGCGAGCGGGCATGCTCGGAGCGAGTTCCTTGGAAACGGCATTGGCATCGCGAAGAGCACCGGAAGCGAGCCAGCACACTCGCGAGGCTCACGGTGGACGGGAGAGGCACGCTGGAGGGACGCTTGCCCAGGGCATCTGCAGCGCGGGACTTCCGCAACAGACGATGATACATTGATTCCAGTTAGAAATCTGAAAAGGGAACATCAAAAGCACACAAATGGACAATTATCCTGGCGAAGGACCCGACCATATACAGTTGTGAGTAACGCGTTGTGGGTGCCGCTTTCGGTGGAGCTCCCTATGGGGCCACGCAACGCGTGAGAGACGTGCCGTAATGGGTGGGGGAGACGCATGCGGGCGGTGCCACTGGGGCCTTCGGTGGGGCCCCCTTATGGGCCACGAAACGCTGTTCTGGGTGGTGGCTGACGCACGCGGGCGGTGCCACTGGGGTCTTTCTGTGGAGCTCCATGTGTGGCCACGAAACGCTGTACTGGGTGGTTGCTGACGCATGCGGGTGGTGCCACTGGGACCTTCGGTGGAGCCCCCTTATGGGGCCACAAAACGCTGTGCTGGGTGGTGGATGACGCCTGCGGGCGGTCCCACTGGGACCTTCGGTGGAGCTCCCTGTGGGGCCACGAAACGCTGTATTGGGTGTGGCTGACGCATGCGGGCGGTGCACCTCGCTGGAGCTCCCGATAGAGGCCACGAAACGCTGTACTGGTTCGGGGAAACGCATGCAGGCGGTGCCACTGGGACCTTCGGTGGAGCCTCCTATGGGACCACGAAACGCTATGCTAGGTAGTGGCCGACGCATGCGGGCGGTGCCACCGGGGCCTCCGGTGGAGCGCCCTCTGGGGCCACGGGAGGGGGGGACGCATGCGGGCGGTGCCACCGGGGCCTTCGGTGGAGCCCCCTATGGGCCCACGAAAAGTTGTACTGGGTGGGGGGTCGCATGCGGGCGAAACACTGGAGCTCCCTACGGGGCCACGAAACGCTGTACCGGGTGGGGAGGACGCATGCGGGGGGTGCCACTGGGGCTTGGTGGAACTCCCAATCAATCGGGCCGCGAACTGCAGTAATGGGTGGTGGACGACGCATGCGGGTGGTGCCACTGGGGTTTTTCTGTGATCCCCCCATATGGGGCCACGAAACGCTGTACTAGGTGGTGGTTGACGCATGCGAGCGGTCCCACTGGGACCTTCGGTGGAGCTTTCTATGGGACCACGAAACGCTGTTCTGGGAGGTGGTTGATGCACGCGGGCGGTGCCATTGGGGCCTTCGGTGGAGCCCCTTTTATGGGGTCACGAAACGCTGTGCGGGGTGGGGGAAACGCATGCGGGCGGTGCCACTGGGGCCTTCGGTGGAGCCCCCTCTATGGGACCACGAAACGCTGTGCTGCGGTGGGGGAAACGCATGCGGGCGGTGCCACTGGGACTTCGGGTGAAGCCCCCTGAGGGACCACGAAACGCTGTACTAGGTGGTGGCTGACGCACACGGCGGTCCCACTGGAATCTTCGGGGGAGCTCCCTATGGAGCCACGAAACGCTGTGCTGGGTGGTGGCTGACGCATGCAGGCGGTGCCACTGGGGCCGTCGGTGGAGCTCCCTATGGGGCCACAAAACGCAGTACTGGGTGGTGGCTGACGCATGCGGGCGGTGCCACTGGGGTCTTTCTGTGGAGCTCCATGTAGGGCCACGAAACCCTGTACTGCGTGGTGGCTGACGCATGCGGGCGCCCCTGGGGCCTTCGGTGGGGCCCCCATATGGGGCCACGAAACGCTGAGCTGGGTGGTGGCTGACGCATGCGGGCGGTCCCACTGGGACCCCTATGGGGCCACGAAGCGCTGTACTAGGTGGTGGCTGACGCATGCGGGCGGTGCCATTGGGACCTTCGGTGGAGCCCCCTATGGGACCACGAAACACTGTGCTGGATGGTGGCTGACGCATGCGGGCGGTCCAACCTTCGGTGGAGATCCCCATGGAGCCACGAAGCGCTGTACTGGGTGGTGGCTGACGCATGCGGGCGGTGCCACTGGGGCCCTTCGGTGGAGCCCCCATATGGGGCCACGAAACGCTGTGATGGGTGGTGGCTGGCGCACGCGGGCGGTGCCATTGGGACCTTCGATGGAGCTCCCTGTGGGGCCACGAAACACTGTACTGGGTGGTGGCTGGCGCATGCGGGTGGTGCCATTGGGGCCTTCGGTGGAGCCCCTTTTATGAGGCCACGAAACGCTGTACTAGATGGTGGCTGACGCATGCGGGCGGTGCCACTGGGGGCTTCGGTGGAGCTCCTTATGGGGCCACCAAACGCAGTACTGGGTGGGCGAAACGCATGGAGGAGGGAGGAGGGAGGCGGGAGGAGGAGGAGAACGCGGGGCGCCGTCTCTTCAAAACAAGGACCCAACACCACAGGATGGTTGGGAAAAAAACACGTGCGTAACTCCGCCAATGTTGGTAAAGGTTGCCATTGGCTCATTCGACACTTTGTTATGTCGGCTTTCACTGCAATCAACGCGAGCTGCAGACAGCACTGAAGCACGTTGTTCAACACATTGCCCCGCTGCCATGCTGTCACCACTCCACGGGGAAGACCCTCACTCACTTCCCCGTGTGGACAGATTGCGCCGAGTATCAATACACGAATGATTGAAGACATGTTTGGCTCAGGCTTTTATCCCAAGCCATTACCATTCCATACCATTCCAGCCTGATCTGCCGCTCAGGTTGCTTTCGGAAAGCGCGCCGGCGCTTCTGGAACTCTTGACCTCATGAGGCTGTACCACGCGACGAACCAGCAGGGTGCCGATGGCATCAAGCGCGACGGAAGATTCATTTGTGGCGTCCACGGGTTTGCTGGTGGTGGCATATACTTCTCGCAGAGCGAGCTTGCCGCAGAACGCAAGGCCAAGTGCAGTGGAAGGCCGACGGTGATTGTCACCTGCGACGTCAATGTTTAACGCTTCGCGTACCGCCACCAGCGCATCCAGGAACGATGCCCAGGGGGACTAGCTTTATCGGGAGAGCGCGGCATCATTTGGAGAGCTCGGGGGGCCTCCGAGGGCCAGAGGCTTCGTGGAAGTCTCTCGGAGTCTCGTGGGATGTCTCTTGGAGGCCTCTTGGGGCCTCCTGAGGGCCTTCTGGCAGCTCTCTTGGGGCGCTTTGGGGGCATATTGGAGGCATCTTCGGATGTCTTGGGGGCATTTTGGCGGTCTTCGAAGTCTCTTGGGGCGTCTTGGGGGCCTCTTGGGGGCCTGTTGGAGCCTCTTGGGGCCGCTTGGGGCCGCTTCGGGTTCCCTTGGGGGCCTCTTCGGCACATCTTGCCTCTTGGGCTCCTCTGAGGGCACTCTAACTCTCAGGTCTCTCTTGGGAGCGTTTCGGGCCGTCTTGGGGCCATCTTGGAGGCGGTCAATCAACGAAGGGGGTCTCCCCAATCAGCATCCACCCACCAACCCCAGGAGGCCAAAATGGGCGCAACGCCTCACGAAAATTCATGATTTGTGCCTTCTCGCCGATGCCTTTCTGGACGCTCTGACCGGTCTCCCCCCCACACCGAGCAGACCCAGGGGGAGGGGGGAGGGGGAGTGGTCGAGCTTCCCCGCCCGAAGGACGGCCGTCTCGCTCATTCCCACCCGCCCTCCCACCACGCAAGTAGCACTCGAGTCTCAGCATGGGCAGGGGCCGACATCGACCAAGATCGGGAACCGATGCAGACGCCAGCCAGGTGCGCGACGCCCACCAGGTGCGCCGTGCGTGACAGGCCACCCCCATCATCCCTGTGAACAATCAATGCAAAGTGATCCCGGTGATCCCGCGCATGGTCGCTGCCAGAAATAATGTGTAGCATTATTTTTGCTGATTGATGGGCCTGCGCGCAGCAGGCAGCGTGCCGGTGCCTGCCATAAAACAGTGCAACGTGATCGTTTGGCTCCCGCTTGTGATCCAGGTTTGCCGCAACGTGCACTTCATTTTGCTCATTGGTAGGGGTTGGGGGGGGTGAGCATTGCACACAGCGAGCAATGTGCTGGCCCCCCCGCCGCTCCTTTCCAAAAACCAGTGCAAAGTGATCGCGAACGTCCGCGCGTGGTCCAGATTTGGGTGCAAAGTGCACGTTGCACTGTTTTCTGCAGGGGATGGTGGGGGGCGTTAGCATTACACACAGCAGGCGATGTGCCGGCCCCCCGCCGCTCTTGTCCAATTACTCCGACGGTAGGACCCTACATGAAAACCTGTTTAGCTTACCCTTTGCCCTTTCCTCCTCTCCCTGGCGGACATCCTCTCCTCTCGCCCTCTGCACTGCCCTCTCTTCCTCCTTCTATTGCGAAGGCCTTACGGCCGGTGCCGCCGACCCTGAATGGCGACGACGACGACGACGACGACGACGACGACGACGACGAGCGCTCTTGGGGGCCTCTTGGGGGTAGTTGGTGGGCCTCTTGGGAAGCTCTTAGGGGCCGCTTGGAAGCCTCGTGGGGGCCTCTTGGGGCTTCCTGGGGGTCTCTTTGAGGGGGCCTGGGACGTCTTGGAGGCTTCTTGGACGGTCTTGGGGCTATCTTGGGCGTTTTCTGCCGATCTTTGGGCGACTCGGGGCCCTCTTGGGCCGTCTCGGGGGCCATCTGGGGCATGCGGACCTCTTTGGAGTGTTTTCGAGGTTTCTAGGCCGGCCGAGGAAAAACGAATCTGCCCCCCCACCCCCACCCCCCCCCCCCCCCCCCGGGACCCCCCCCCCGTACCCCCCCCGGGACCCCCCCCTCCACCCCCCCCTCCACCCCCCCCTCCACCCCCCCCTGGACCCCCCCCCCCACCCCCCCTGGGGAAGGGATCAAAGGGAAGGGGCTTCCCTTGGACTCGATTACGACACTGCTCGATTTTTCTTTCGCTCACGAGCTTGAGAAGGAAGCTGCAGGGAAAGGGGACGACGGAGGCGACGACCGACGGAGACGACGACTCGAACAGCCAAGCCCCTCGCACACGCCGACAGGGTCGGCGGATTTCTCATCATCTCCTCCTCCTCGCGCCACCTCCTCCTCGTCGTCGCCCTCCCCCATGCCCCTTCCCTCCTCCTCCTCCTCCTCCTCCTGCCTCTTCTCCATGTGCACCTCCCGTTCCCCCTGGTCGTGGCAAGCAACTCGATTTTCCTCAGCGCCGTCGCCGCGTCGGCCAGCACGCGCGCGTTTGCCGACGGCCAGATCGCGAAGCCGTCGGGGCAACCCTTCGGGCCAGGCCGTTGGGACAACCTCGCAGGCCTCAGGGGCGCGGGAGCCAGCCGTTGGGACAACCCCGCGGGCCTCCAGGTGCGCGCCGCGGCGCTCAGGCGGGTGGCAGCACGAAGCCCAGCTCTGCCGCGAGCTGCTCCGCCTCAGCCCTGGAGTCCACCGCTCTCTTGTCGAACTCCTGGAACGCCTTCCGCAGTGACGCCGGCGGCCCGCGCTCCAGGAACTCTCGCGCGGGCGGCCGCAGGATCAGCATGTTCCGCATGCACGCGGCGCGGGAGAACATGACGTAGAGGTGCAGCCAGCACATCTCGTCCGACATGCCCGTGCGGCCAGCGTCCTCATCCCTGGCGCAGTCGATGGTGACGCCCTTGCTGAGAAGCGAACTGCGCCGACGATGGGTCACCACCGCCAGCCCGGAGACAAGGGGTTACCCCCCTGCGCCCGATTCGGCTGACGATGGGTTACCACCGCCAGCCCGGAGACAAGGGATTACCCCTGCCCCCGATTCGGCCGAGGATGGGTTACCACCCCCGGCCCGGACGCAAGGGGCTACCCCTGCGCCCGATTCGGCCGCCGATGGGTCACCACCGGCGGCCCGGAGACAAGGGGTTACCCCTGCCCCCGATTCGGCCGAGGATGGGTTACCACCCCCGGCCCGGACGCAAGGGTTTCCCCCTGCGCCCGGCTGCCGCTTCGGCCGAGGATGGGTTACCACCCCCGGCCCGGACGCAAGGGTTTCCCCCTGCGCCCGGCCGCCGTCGTCCTCTTCAATTCCTGTTCCTCGTCCTCCTCTTCCTCCTCCTCTTCCTCCTCCTCCTCCTCCTCCTCCTCCTCCCCCTCCTCCTCCTGCGCCTCAGCTCCAGCTCGCATGCTTCGACCGGGCTAAGCGCGGGGATTCCCGCGGGGACAGACCGGCGGGCTCCCGCCTGTGATTTCTTCGCGAGTCACTCACAGACGAGGCCCCCGCCTGATACATCCTCCTTATTCAAGCCCTCCGGAGGCCAAAAGGACGAGAGTTACACGTTTCGGATGACCCGCTTCGGATTAAAAACATGAGGTGCGGGCCCCATAGGGAGAGGCTTCCCGCCGGAGACTTCGTCGCAATTCACTAACAGACGAAGCTCCCGCTTGATATTTCTTCCAGATTCACGCCACAGGGGCCCAAAAGTGACGACAGTTACACGTTTCGGATGACCCGCCTCGGATTAAAAACATGAGGTGCGGGCCCCATAGGGAGAGGCTTCCCGCTTGAGATTTCGTCGCAATTCACTCACAGACGAGGTTCCCGCTTGATACTTCCTCCAGATTCTCGCCACAGGGGCCCAAAAGTGACGACAGTTACACGTTTCGAACGACCCGCTTCGGATTAAAAACATGAGGTGCGGGCCCCATAGGGAGAGGCTCCCGCCTGAGACGTCCTCACAATTCACTCACAGACGAGGCTCCCGCCTGATACTACCTCCATATTCAAGCCAGGGAGTGAGTGATGACGACATGATGAGTGAGTGAATGATGATAATGATGAGTGTGTGCTGAATGAGTGATGATGATGTTGATGATGATCACGATGGCCACTGAGTGGGTGGTCGAGAGGTTATGATGGAGATGGTGACGATGATGTTGAGAGTGGCGGCGGTCCTACCGTCGGAGGACCACTGCCTCCGGAGCCCACTGAGGATGAGTGAGTAATTGAGTGAGTGAGTGGGTGATCGAGTGGTGATAATGGTGACGATGATGATGATGATGATTATGATGATGAGTAGTGATGAAGGATTATGATGATGAGTAGTGATGACGGTGATGGTGGTTGATGGTGATGATGATGGTAATGATGATGAGTGTGTGCGTGTGATGACGATGATGGTGGTTGATGGTGATGATGATGATGATGATGATGATGATGATGATGATGGTGTGTGAGAGAGGGAGAGAGGAAAGGGGGCGTGAGATCCTGCGCGGCGTGTGCAGAGAAAACAAGAACCCCACTTTGGATGTGGGAAAAACCAGGCAAAGTGATCGCGGTGCGCCCGCGCATGATCCAGATTTTGCTGCCAGATGCATGTTGCGTCATTTGTCGCAATGGATGGTAGGACGGGATATCATGATCTCGGGTTTGTCGCCGGTCGGGTGGGGGAGGGGGAAGGGGGGTATATTCATAAGGAGCAATGATAAAGCCCTCCCCGAAGGGGACGGGGAAGAGAAAGCGCCCTGAACCACCTACGCCCCAAAGGGCTGGGGGATTTGGGAAATATCTTGCATGCGGATGCGCACAGTGTCGACAAGAAGCGCACTCTGCTTCAAGGGTACACAGCAGTGAAGATCAATGGGTACGATGTGTACGCTGTCTACGACCCCGACCGCATCACGATTCTTTCCTTCAGGGATCTCATCACTGGACGCACATCCTTGCTGCCGCAGCAGCAGTCACGCAATACCAAGGCGCACAGTTCGGCCGGGCACGCAGCGTATCCGCCAGTGCCCTCCCCTGCCGCGCAGCCGCAGCGCCCCGGGGTCTTCATTCCCGGGCCACAGCCTCAGCGGCAGGCGCCAGCACCGAGGCCGGGTCCGGAGGCGGGGCCAATCATCGACTTCCACGGGCTGGATCAGCGGAGGGAGCAGTGGCAGCAGCACGAGCGGAGGCTGCGGTGCGAGCGCGAGCAGCTCGAGGTAGCTCAGAGGTGGCACATCAAGAATGAGCCAGTATTGCGTAAGGCCTGCTTGGCTGGAGGTGCGGCGGTGAGCTTGTACAGTTTCATCCATGTCGTTTCGGTCTACTCTGCCCTCGAGAGGAAAATGCTGTACGTGCTGAACTGCTACTTGCTGTTATTCGGAGTACTGACTTGCCTGACTGAGCTCCAGCTAGGAGCAGAATGTGCAGCTGAAACAGACGGCAAATGTATGACTGACATCCGGGGCATTGCCCAGAAGACGCGGGTCTGGGTGCACGAGTGGGCTGGAGGACTTGTTAAAAACCGCGGCCGCGGTTTTTTCTACTTGCTCCAGGGCTTGCTGATGATGGTCGTCTCCGAGCGACCTGACATCGGCAGCTTGCTCGGCGCATACATGTGCGTCCTCGGCATTCTATGTATCCAGAGGTCGTGCAGGTCAGGTGAGCCCCAGCCGCAGGAGGGTTACACCTTGTGGACGGCATAGACCTGGGAGAGATGCCGGATTTCTCTGACCCGCAGCAGTGAGCCTGAGCACATCAGCCGTCCATGCCTGTATCCTGCTCCCTCCTTCCCCTCCCTCCGCTGCTGGCCCATCCGGCGCGGTTCCAACAGCCACCCGTGGGCGGTTCGGCGTCTCGCCCGGCCTTTCCCCTCGGGGGTCGGGTGCTTTGCGCTTCTCCGCCTGCTGCTCCTCCCTCCCCTATCCTGCCATCCATCGTACATATTTCCTATCTTCTTACGTTTTGCAATTACATGCAATTGCACCCTCTCCAGATGCCTGTGGCAACATATAGCAGGTCGTGTGTGGTGTGTCAGTGGGGGCGCGGGGCTGTTTTCAGCTCGATGGCGTCTCCGCGCGCACATTGCGGCATTGTCGATAGCACTGACGCTGGCGCGCCACAGTGTTAGTGTGCAGCGTGCGGGCGTGATGAGACGCCCTTAGGTTTAAGGCTCGTTGATGGTACTGGCTGATCCCCGCCGACATGGAAAGTGGTGATACGGGTGAGGCGTTCCAAAAAATGCTTCGCCTTCGAAGATCGAAGGAGTTGTCATCTCTTTCTCGGCGGAAGGTCGGCGGAAGTTGCCGGAAACAAAACCGGGCCATCTCCGCCGGCGGAAGTTGGCGGAAGGCCGGCGAAAGCCGGCGGAAGTAAAAATTTGTCTCCCAAGAGTTGGCAATTTTGGGGGATTCAGGGTTTCCGGAACCAGCCAGGTGGGGTCGCAAGAATTGTCGCAATTGTGCGGCGATCATGCGTGCTCCCATGTCATGAAGAAGCCGTGGGCAAGGCGGCAGCAGGCGGAATATCAGCAGCAAATTCGATTGGGAATCACATGGGGATACATGGCGTGCTGTGGGTATGGGTGGGATGTCGATCATTGTGCTGGGAAGAAGGGAACACATGAGCGTATTGCACAGTCAGGGAGGGGAGTCACGAGAGGATCGTTTGTGCTGTGCGGCTTCGACCACTGGTTTGACGATTCAGCATCGCTGGTGCGTGCGCCAGCGAATACCTCAGCGATTGAGAGATAGATTTGCGGCTCCAGCGACAAGCTGTGAGCAGCAGACGCACTGAGATTCACCGTGCTGTTGAGAACTCAGGAGGGGGTAGCAAAAGATTCACGGGGAGGGCCAGGAAATGACAGGTGACTTCGCGCCTCAAGATGGCGCCTTCCAGGAGGGGCCTCGCCTTGGGCCCGTGCCGCCTTCGTCGGAAGGCGGCTGGAGGAAGTGTGAGACATCAACCTGTGGAGGGCGAAGGTTTCCCGAATCGGCCACGTGGGTTGCGCGGACTCGTCAGCAGCATTGTCGTGCGGAGTCGCGGGCGTGTCAGGAGTTGTGCATCGAGTCCGCTTTCGAGCGCATCCACACCAAGGATGCCCCCGTGCAGGCGTGTCCCGCTCAGCGGGGAAGAGAGGGAAGTCGGAGAGGTCGTCGCGTGACGTCTAGATTTCTATCAACAGCTCTCGCGCTGGCGCCGTGCCCTCCCCTCCTGCTCCCCCTCGTCTTTACTTCTCCCATCCTCCTTTTCCCCACCCCTTCTCCCTCCTGCCCCTCTCCCCAAAGTCAACCCAAGGCGGCACGAAAACGGCCCCCAAAAGGCGCAGGCAAGGGACGAAGAGGGTCCCGAGAAGGGCCTCGAAAAGGTCAACAAGGCCCCGAGGCGGCCCAGGCCAGCTTCCAGACGGCCCAAGCGCGAGCATCCCCGTGTTGTGCCCGAGACCTGTTCGAATGCCATCCAAACCGGTTTGGAATCGGGGCTTGTTGGGGCTCTGCTTTGGAGCTCTTGGGCCCGGAAGCGTCCCAGAAACAGTCCCAGAGCGTTGCCTCGTTTGTCGTCTGAGAGGTCTCCGCGACCCCCAGACGAGGGAGCTCGCGACGGGGCATTCGCGGGCGACCTGGTGAGGAACATCTTGGGGGGCCCTGGGAGATCTTGGGAGGCCCCTTGGTTGCTGCTCTGCTCAGAAGCCCCTGATCAGGCCTGGTGTTGCTAGAAGTGCCTCTGGCCCAAGGTGCCCCCAGGATTCCCAGGGAGGCCCCCACGGTCTCCGCGGCACCCTTTGCGAGGCCCAGGCGGCGCCAAGGCTTCCAAAATGGAGCGCACAGCTGGGGGCACCCTTTGCCAGTCGACTAGACGTAAGAGTGACCATTCGCCGGAGTGACCTTTGGTGCGGGCACATCGAGGTCCACCGATCGCCGAACGCGATGTGATAGCAGCGCCTTGCGCTTCTGTGTGTGGTCACCCCGCGGCCCCCCAAGAGCCGCGCACCAAAGGTCACTCTTACCCAGGGTCAGAATTGCGTGTAGCCGAGCCAGGGGCACTTCTAGCAACACCCGATCCGGGCGCCGCCGACGCGGCCAACGCGTCGGGCGATCGGGCCAGCGGGCGCCCTATCGGCCCCTCGGTCGGCCGGGCGCCCCTGCTCCGGGACGGATCGGCCAGGCTGGGCCGGGGTCAAGAGCTGGCCGTGGGTCGCCACGAAGACCGGGCCGGGCGAGAGCGGCGGAGGGTGCCAAGGGGGTGGGGGGTCGAAAGCCTTGGCACGTAGCTGGTTTCGAAGCAGCCGCCGGGCGCCTTCCTCCACACGTGGGCGCCTTTCTCCACACGGGAGACGCCAGGAAAACAGGCTACGCGAGCGGATCCGCTAACCCCCCGCTTGCTGCCCCACCCACCCTCGTCCGCCCCGAGGAGGAGTGGGGTCCTGGAGCAAAGGGGTCCTGCAGTTGTCTCGCCGTTTGCGGATTCCCAGGGCCCTCCTCCGGGCCCCAGGACCGTTCAAAAATTGTTCGGGATGATAGAACCCGCCGGGGGAAGCCTTGGGGACCAGCACCCGTTTCCACCTGGATATTTTTTCTCTAACGCCAGTGTGGATCAGTTTGATGTCCACATGCAAGCTTGGCCCTGACGTGTGTTTGAGAGGGGTAGCAGTGTCGGCCCTATCTCTCGCTGGTGTCGTTGTGTCATTTACGTATCCTTACATACTGGGGGCAGTCCAGGTTCGCGCCTTCCTGCTGGACGCGATCAAGGGGCTCAACTATCTCCATTCTGTGGACGTGGTTCACCGGGATCTGAAGTCCCACAACGTTCTGTTCGACGAGAGGAATACCGCTAAGCTTGCGGAGCGGGGGACGCGTAGCGGGGGACGGCGCAGGCGGATGTCGTGTCGTCAGTGTAGAAGGGTAAGCGAGCGTCGCTCCCACTTTCGACGTTCACAGGGGGCTGATGCCCCACAGCGCATTGCTCAGGAGAATTGTTGTGCAAGGCTTGCGTGGAGCCCGTCGGGGTAGAATCACAGCGATTTGTGCCCACGGGGCGAGACGCAAAGTACATTCGTGTGCAACGCTTTACCCAGTGGCATCCTTTAGTGAGCAAGTGGGGTAGATAGTATCTGGCGGTAGCCAGACTCTCTAAACGATCGGTTTCTCTTCATGCTGCTATTATCGATAGCTCCATAAGCGTTACGTCTCAGTTGCCCTCATCGCAGTTGAGGAGGAGTCAGGGGTGAATGTCCATAGTTAATTTTGGCTTAAGCCCTGTAACCAAGCTAGACATTTGAGTTGTGGCGTTGATTGCACCCTCCACCCCCAGCGGCCTAGAGTGAGCCATGCCCGCCGCAATGGGAATCAATGGTTTCGGCCGCATCGGGCGCCTAGTCTGCCGCGCGGGGCTCGGTAACCCAGAGGTCGTCGTGAAGGCCATTAACGATCCTTTCATGGACCTTGATTACATGGTCTACATGCTCCAGTACGATTCGGTTCATAAGCAGTATCCAGGCACAATAACCACTAAGAAGGTGAACGGAAAGGAGTTCTTGGTCGTGGATGGGAAGGACATCGCGGTATTCCACGAGAAAGACCCCGCCTCAATCCCTTGGGGAGCCTCGGGCGCCATGTACATCTGCGAGAGCACCGGTGTCTTCACCGCTAAGGAGAAAGCCGAGCTGCACATACGTGGTGGTGCCAAGAAGGTTATCATCTCCGCGCCTCCCAAGGACTCCGTACCCATCTACGTCGTGGGTGTGAACCACACTGAGTACAAGACCTCCGACACGGTGGTGTCCAACGCGTCTTGCACAACCAACTGCCTGGCACCGTTGACCAAAGTGGTGCACGAGAAGTTTGGCATTGTGGAGGGGCTCATGACTACGGTGCACGCAATGACGGCTACGCAGCTCACGGTGGACGGGCCGTCCCGTGGCGGCAAGGACTGGCGCGGAGGCAGATGCGCTTCGCAGAACATCATCCCGTCATCTACCGGGGCCGCCAAGGCCGTTGGCAAGTGCCTCCCCGCGGTGAATGGCAAGCTCACTGGCATGGCCTTCCGTGTTCCGACGCCAGATGTTTCGGTGGTGGATTTGACATGCCGTTTGGAGAGGGGCGCGAAGTACGAGGAGATCGTGGCTGCTGTGAAGGAGGCCGCGGCGGGACCCATGAAAGGCGTCCTGGACTGGACCGACGAAGAGGTGGTGTCTACCGACTTCGTGAGCTGCAAGGCCTCGTCGATATTCGACGTCTCCGCCGGCATCTCCCTGAGCGACAACTTCGTCAAGCTGGTCTCTTGGTACGACAACGAGTGGGGATACTCCAACCGCCTCGTGGACCTGTGCTGCCACATGTCGAAGCGGGACGGCCGCGGCGGTTCCGTGGGATGCCTGCCATGTATGAAATGAACAACCTTATCTCGCCTCTCGCGGTGCATGTTCATTTTTACTAGAACTGCAACTTGCTTGGGCAGAAGTTCAATGGTTCCACACTTACGGGGTCACTAATTCAGTTTTTATACGCGCGGGCTGTGTGTATGGTCATAATGCCCTCTCTTTTTTACTCCCGTTCCTGGAATCGGGGCCGTCGTTTTTCTTATAGCGCACATGCTCTGTAGCGAATCAGTCAGCGGCACGGTGCGGTGATTTTCGGCGCTCTTATCGCGTCTATGTCCTAAAGAGGGCCAGGGAAATCGTGTGCCAGCAGCCAGAAACGAGCACTTCCCCTTAGAAGTCTGTTGGAGACAGATTCAGAATGGCTGGCTCGATCGATCTCGCATAGTCGGTGCGGGAACGATGCGGACCGCCATCGTTTTGTTATACAACGCTTTGGGGATCACGCGCAAGCGAGTGCGTAACACGTGAAGGGAAAGAAAATATGCTGGAAAGAAGGTGCAGCAGAAGGCTGAGAGGGCAGAGAAGATTCCCGACACGGTTGCGCAGCGATGCCTCTCTGGAAGCGGGACACGGTCAGAGTACGGCAGTGAGGTTGGAAGTGAAAGGTAGGGTTGTGGATCGCAGCATTCTAGATCACGATGTACTGCATGTACCACGGGTCGCGTGACCAGCCTGCACCGAACGCGTTATCGCCTGGAGATCGGAATAGTTTTGTGGGTAGTAGTGTTTGCGAGGGTGTCGTTGTCAAATTGCGCGCAATCCGGGGGCCGACTTGCGAAGCATAAAGGCTGACACAAGCGAAGGGCAGCGGAGGGAGGGACAGAAAGAGGGACTGGGCGCGGCGGCGGGAGGGGGCTCGGAGAAGGCGGCGGAAGCATGCGCGGCAACGAGGCTGCGGGAAGGAGAAAGCACAGAGACCCGAGCCAGGGGGGGGCGGGGGGGGGGAACGGAGTGGCTGCGGGTCACGACTGGGAGAGCGGGAGTGGTTTCCTTTCCCTCCCCCTCCTCCTCCTCCTCCTCCTCCTCCTCCTCCTCCTCCTCCTCCTCCTCCTCCTCCTCCTCCTCCTCCTCCTCGCCATGGACCTCGAAGCCCAGGACCTGGCCGGCCCACGGGCGGCGGCGCTCGCCCCCCGCGGCGGCGGCGGCGAGCGTGGACCTCCCCCTCCGAAACGGGAGGAGGCCGTGCGCTCTCGCCTGCCCGGCCACGGTGGGGAGCCGAGGAGGAGGAGGAGGAGGGGGAGGAGGAGGAGGAGGAGGAGGAGGAGGAGGAGGAGGAGGAGGAGGAGGAGGAGGAGGAGGAGGAGGAGGAGGAGGAGGGAGGAGGAGGAGGAGGAGGAGGAGGAGGAGGAGGAGGAGGAGGAGGAGGAGGAGGAGGAGGCCGAGACGAGAAGGAGCCTCTCCTGGAGCTGCCCCCGCGGCGACGGCTCTCCCGGGTCACCCCCAGGGGGTGCGAGTGGAATTCGGCGGCGGGCGAGGGGCGGGGGAGTGAGAAGGAGAAGGAGAAGGCCTCCTCGGAAGGCGGCGGGACTTCTCGGACGCCCTCGCGCGCCCTGGGAGGGGTCTCGTGTGTCCTCGGCGGGAGCGCCGAGGACTTCGCAGAAGGCCGGGGGGCGGCCTCCGAGCTTTCTGAGGAGGCCCGCCCCTTCTCGCTGCCGCCCCGTCGCTGGCAGCCGACTCGGGTCACCCCCAGGTTGCGAATCGAATCCCGCTTCGCGCATCCCGGCTGAAGTTGAAGGTGTGCCCCTCTGCAGGGCGGCGGCGCCGCGAGGGCACGAAGGTGACCGCGCGTCGCGGGGCGCAACACGCGCGAAGGTGGGCGGCCCGGAGTCTCTCCAGCCACAGGTGGCGGCCCCGTAACTGGGCAGGCGCGGCACCGGACGCGGGCCCAGGGGCTAGGGCTCTTCACGATTCGACTGCACGCAAGAGCGACCCTTCGCCGGAGTGACCTTTGGTGCGGGCCCACTGGGGTCCCCCGATCGCCGAGTGCGATGCGATAGTAGCGTCTTGCGCGCTCGTGTTTGGTCCCCCCTGCAGCCCCCCAAAAGCCGCGCACCAAAGGCTACTCTTACCCAGGGTCGGTCTGGCCGCACAAGCGAGCCGATCGATCGCGATTGCGCGGAGCGGACGGCCAGCTTCCGGGGAGGACTTCGGTCTCGCGAGGGTGTCCACCGCCACCAGCGCAATGTTTACGAATCAGACGTTCGTGGGCACTGTCCATTATGTTGCACCAGAGGCGGGGCCTTTCTGGTGCATGTTGTGCGTATCTCAGCCACGCGCAGAGGGGGCTAGGAGGATGGGGGAAGGCTTCTTGGAAGCACCCCTGCCTCTGGGAGGCGCGGGCGTTCCCTATAGATGTAGGGCCGGCGCCTTCTCAGAAGCAGCCTCCTTCTAAGAAGTTTCTAGAAATCGAAGAAGAAAAAACACCTAAACATAAACTTTTGGCGCTCCGCGCGGATCCGCGCTTGGGCCCCCCTGGCGGCGCCTCCGGCGCCGCCCCTGGCGCGCTCCGCGCGTCAGGGAGGGGGGTCCGGCGCGGATCCGCGCGGAGCGCCAAAAGTTACGTTTATGCGGTTTCTCCTTTCTCTAAAACCCCCCATGCACGCGCCGCCAATGCTCCTCCTCCCAAGTTTCTAAAATGCCTTCCGCATCCGCGCTTGGGCCCCCCTGGCGGCGCCTCCGGCGCCGCCCCTGGCGCGCTCCGCGCGTCAGGGAGGGGGGTCCGGCGCGGATCCGCGCGGAGCGCCAAAAGTTACGTTTATGCGGTTTCTCCTTTCTCTAAAACCCCCCATGCACGCGCCGCCAATGCTCCTCCTCCCAAGTTTCTAAAATGCCTTCCCAACTGCCCCTGGCAACCTCCTGCTCCTCTTCCTCCTGCTGTTCCTCCTCCTGGTCCTCCTGCTCCTCCTCTCTCTCTCCTCATCTGCTCCCCCTCCTGCTCCTCTTCCCCCTCCTCCTCCTCCTCCCCCTCCTCCTCCTCCTCTTCCTCCTCCTCCTCCTCCTCCTCCTCCTCCTGCTCCTCCTCCTCCTCCTCCTCCTCCTCCTCCTCCTACCCATACCCCCAATGTGCGCGCCGCCAATGCTCCTCCAGAGCTGCCGTCCTCGCAGGTGGCATCCCCCGTGCCGCCAGCGCGCCCCAGGCCGACGTGCCTGCCCTGCGCGGGCGGTTTTGAGCGAGCTTCCGCCGATCGTGCCATGTGTGTCCGAACCCATCGCGCATATCACTACCACAGATAGTGCCACAAGTCAGAGGAGCTCCTCCTCCTCCTCCTCCTCCTCCTTCTCTCTCCTCCTCCTCCTCCTCCTCCTCCTCCTCCTCCTCCTCCTCCTCTTCCTCCCCCCCTCCTCCTCCTCCTCCTCCTCCTCCTCCTCCTCCTCCTCCTCTTCCTCCTCTTCCTCCTCCTCGTCCGTAAAAGGTACCGATACCGCTACCCTTCCCTCGTTTTCCCCCTTTGGGGGCCTCCTGGATGGCCCTCGTCACCGCCGCCGGATTCGCCCCGAAATGTTCTGGTCAGAACGCACCCTGGGAGAGGTCCGGGGAGCAGCGGTAGTCGACGCAGCGCGGGCAGTGCGGCTCGAAAGCGTGTTGGGCCGAGCAGGTGCAGATCAATTGCAAGATAGGTAGCGTATGTGTATGGTTTTGTCGCTCGTTGGTTGTACGGCCGCATTGCTTTAAGTCATCCAGCATCGCCTCTCTGTTCGTCGCGCCCACCATTGGAGTCTAGAATACGCCGCTCGTCGCTTGTCAACTAATCTTAGATTGACTTCCAGTTCCTGACCTTTGCGTTGACACTTGCCCGTGTGATTAGACACAGTGTCTGCGACTGGCAGTGCCTACGCATGTAGTTGCGACAGTGCCTACGATCATAGAATATAGGTTTTTGGCTATTCCGGCTTATTGTTGCTTCGCGAGCACGCAGATGAGTTTCATTGTGTCTCTTGGGTTGGATTCCATCGCTGCTTGGTGGGGCTTGAGGTTATGGGTGAGGAACGGGGGTTCGGAAATGGCTTCGCAAACATCCTGAACTGCCTTATACTGACTCCGTTTCTGCGACGCTCAGATGAACGCCGCAACCGCCAGTTCTCCAGAGGTTCACAAAATTTATTCGCCAGGTTTCCACCATTGGCGGGCAGCGGGTGAAATCGCCCAGCTGAAGTTTCCAAAAAAACAAGTAGAAGTCAAATTCGGCATGGCGTCCTGTCACATAATGTTCGACCTACGTTTCGCTCGCATGCGCATACTGGAGTTGCTATTTTCAATGATGAGGAGAAGCGTACAGTGCTGATATGATCGCACGCATGCGGGCACAGGCATTTCATATTTCTGCCGTGGGGTAAGATTTGCTCTGCGCAAGAAAGTGTGAGAACATGCCATTAGGTAAAGCGCCGTTTCAGCAGTCCAATGTGATCATGTTTGTGAACGCGTCGTTGCTCGGTGATCTTTGACAGGAAACTGTGTGTTTCAGAAGCCATCGCTTCAAATTGAGACCTGTCGGCATGTGCTGTTTTCCTCATCGGAGAAGCACGTACGGGGAGTGTTGTTTCACAGGGCTTCGCAGCATTTCATATTGCCTGGATATTGTTCAACGTGGTCCCATCTGCACCTCTATCTCTTTTCACCTGTGCTAATCCGACTCTTTCTGTTGGCCCACTCGTTTTGGATTTCTGTTTATAGCAGTTGCTGGAAGACGCAGGGCTCCACACAGTTCACAAACCCCAGCCATGCACAGCCGCTGAATGCTGCGAGCCAAACACTTACCAAGACAGCATGTTTATTCTGGCATGCGTCTGCGAAGGCTCCTTTTCAGAGAGGAACGAACGTCCACCCAAGAGAGCATCACATTGCCGTGCTCGGCGTCCCAAAGCTTTCGTACCCCTCGCCATCCCCACCACATGTCGACCCGCAGTATGGGCGCGCTGGCAGAGTCTAGCGCGGTGACAGTATGACACGTTGTTGTAAGCAGTGGTAAAAGGTAAATGGAAGTAGGGTGGCGGTAGTAGTAAGCGGTCCAGGGGCTTCGGGAGAGAATTAGACAGTAGCACCTTCAGATCTGGTAGTGATAGCGTGCTTGGTAATGATAAACAGCAGCGGTGATGGCATGTAACACCATGCTACCTCTACGGAAACTGATAGTAACAGATAGGCATCCCACTCTTGTTCCCATTTCTGTTTGCCATTTGGTCATCCAACGCGTGATTACATTAGGCGCGTGCCGTGTCGACGCGGCGGCGACCCCGGCGCGGGCGTTCAAAGTTGACAGCCGCCAGCGGCCAATCGACATCGAACGCTCTGCGATATCGGAAGGCCGCGATCGCTCGAAGTTGAACGATCCACGCGGTGTCAGAAACCAACGCAGAAGCCAGCACAAAACGAACTTGATGTAATTGTCTTTCGGCCATCCAGACGGCGATGGGCGGACGCACGACGAGCGTGGCCCTCTGGCCGTGAACATGCCAGGAGCAAGGTCAGGGTCATAGCCACGAGCATAGGCAAAACCACGGCTGGACCTATACCCATGACCAGATCTGTGATTATAGCCAAGAGAAGTAGCCCAGTCAGATATCCATAAGCCCATCCTGGAGGACGCGTCTTTCCTCAGGAGCGCAGCACGGCAGCCGCGGTGTGTACAGGCATTGTCCATCAACGCCCCGAAGTACTCTGCCAAGTCCGACATATATTCGTATGCTGTTCTGGCGTGGGAGGCAAGCGTTGTTTGGGAGTGGGCAAGAAACCAGTGAGACAGCAGACGATTATGATGTGATGTCAGTCTCAATTGCGAATATCATGTTAAACTCAGTTTGCATGTGGTTGCGTACGAGATCGTCTGAAGGCGAATGTTCGTGGCATTTTGCGGCCTTGCCCATTGAATTTCACATGTGCAGCCTGCACACGGACACCTCAGAGGTCATTGCATGTTCAGAGGGGTTCGCGATATGCGCCACTAGGTGGAGTCGTTTATGGATGTGGGATTTGTGTGTGTCGTTTGGCCAAGTTCGGTCGGAATGTCATTTCAAGTGCAAGGATGGGTTCCCATGGCCTTTGCACACGAGCCTTCCCTCTACGACGCTCGGAGAAGATATAGAGTTGGCGATGGTGCATCGCAGTTGAAACCGAACCAAAGCAAGGTGAAGGCATAAGTCAAGGGAGGTGTTGAACGGACGTGAGACCTTGTTGCGTCGTCCCCTGATTTGAGGAGAACGTGGCCAAACTTGCAAGGCATTGCCTTCCGCATGCCATAAGTGTCTGCTTGCTGGGTCTGCGTCTGCAGACGAGCAAACAAGCCGCCGGAGCTTGAGCAGCAGCAGCGACAGCAGCAGAGGAGGACTGGGGAGGGGGGAGGGACGGAGACGCGCAGGGGTAGGGAAGGTCTCTGCCAGGCGGATACCTTACAAGAAATCGGAGCCCTCTGTCATCGTGGCCATGGTCCGGGGAGGCACCGGCCGCCCAGCCCCTGAGGCGTTTTCTGCGCTCGTTTGTCCTTTGGTG
Organism: Prorocentrum cordatum; assembly: GCA_963575745.1. Taxonomy (NCBI): domain Eukaryota; class Dinophyceae; order Prorocentrales; family Prorocentraceae; genus Prorocentrum; species Prorocentrum cordatum. Next base: position 374,901 of record CAUYUJ010010635.1, read on the forward strand.
CTGGTACAGCATCATCCTCATCGTCATCATCACCATCATCAGCAGTATCAGCATCATCAGCATCATCAGCATGATCATCATCGTCGTCGTCATCATCATCATCATCATCATCATCATCATCGTCATCATCATTATCATCCCTCTCCCCCTCTTCATCCCTCCCGTCCTCCCCAATGCCCCTCCATCTCCTTCTGCCGGCCCCTCCTCCTGTTCTCTCCGCCTCATTGGCCTCCTCCCCCTTGCTACACCCCTCTGTCTTATAAATAGCCCCTCCCTGTCGCACCACCAGAAGTTTGTTACAACATATTGTAAAGGCATCCGGCCTATGCCGCCGATCCGGGGCGCTCTGGGACGCTCCGTGCAAACTCGTCCTTTTTAATAGGGTGCGATTCTCACTGAGAGGAGGCAGGAGGGAGGAGGTGAAAGGGGAAAAGGAGGGGTAGGGGGCGGAAGGAGGGTGTTGGCAATCGATGCATGCAGCATGTGCTGAACGGCACGCTTGCGTCGTGTCCGTCCGTCGAGCTTGGGCGGGCTAGTTCCCTCCCGGGCTAGCTCGCTGGAGGGTCGTCGGGCTTGGGTGTTCCCGCCCCAGCCCCCGCCCCGGCCCGGGCTCCAGCCCGAGCCCCGAGCCCAGGCCCAGACCCCGCCCCCAGCCCCTCGCCCCAGGCCCAGACCCAGGCCCAGACCCCAGGCCCAGACCCAGACCCCAGCCCCGGCCCGGGCTCCAGCCCGAGCCCCGAGCCCAGGCCCAGACCCCGCCCCCCGCCCCCAGCCCCAGCCCCGGCCCGGGTCGCGGCTTCGGGCCCGGCCCCGGGCCCCGGCCGTGGCCCCGTCCCCAGCCCTGGCCCCGGCCCCGCCCCGAGCATCAACATCGCTAATACACACATATATATATACACACATATAAATATTATATATAGTATGTATCCATATATATATATATATATATATATACATATATATATACATATATACATAGATACATATATACATATGTATATATATATATAACACGGAGCTGGCGCATTCCCCCACCCCTGCTAAAATCGATGTGGTTTTTTCTAGAATATACAGATGCTATTCGCGGCGTTTCCTTTTTTCCACTCCTCCTCCATTCCACTGCTCCTCCATTCCACTTTTCTATTCCGTCCCTCCCCCCCCCTCCGTCCTTCTCTTCCTCTTGCTCCACGCCCTTGTGATTTACCTCACCTTGGATTTTTCTTATCTGAGCGGCGTTCGTGCTTTGAGCTGGCGCTGCTAACCAATTGGGGTTCGATTCCTTTTGTGGCGGGTCACACAAGGATTCCTGTTATGATGGTTTACAAAATGTTTCTGTTTTTGTAGCGGCCTGACGGAAGGATTCGTATAGTGGCGGGTAGGGCAAAACCAACACCCCTCCCCCAACAAAAAAAAAACGTTCTGGCCACCAAAAAAGCCAACGAAATTTAGGTTTCGCTAGCTTCTCAAATCTAAACAAAAGGATTCCTTGTGTAGCGGATTGCAAAACTGATTTTTTTGTGGTGGATTCCGAAGGGATTTCTTCTGTGGCGACATGACAGAAGGTTTCCCTTTGTGGCGGGCAAGGCAGGGAAAACCAACGAAACCAAATGAAAAAACAACAAAACCTCCCTGCCCAGCAACAAAAAATAGGTTCCGTTAGTTCTCTATTCGGAATTAAAGGATTCGCGTTGCACTCCGCCACAACAGTATTGCCTATGTAACCCGCCACAACAGCAGGCTGCCACAAAAGAAATCCTTGAGTAATCCGCCACAAGCGGATCTTTTTGTAATCCGCAACAAAAGGCATTGCTGTAAGGCTGCCACCAAAGGAATCCTTGTGTTTCGAATGGGAAGATTCATGAAACCTGAGGTTTGTTGGCTTTCGTGTCTGGGCAGGGAGGTGTTGTTTTTTTTCCTGGGTGTTGTTGGTTGTGTTGCTTTTGTTAGTTTTCCTTACCTTACCCGCCACAAAGGAAATCCTTTTGCAAGGTCGCCACAATAGAAATACCTGTGTAATCTGCCACAGAAGGAATCCTTGTGTAATCCGCAAAGAAAAGGACATTACTTTGTAAGGCTGCCACAAAAGGACTGCCACATAAGGAACCCTCTTGCTTCGAACGGAAAAACCAACAGAACCCACGTTTCGTTGGTCTATTTGGCAAGGGAGGTGTTGTTGTTTTTTGTTGTTGGTGTTTCTTGCCCTTCCTGCATCGCACGGATTTATTGTGCCAGGCCGCCATGACAGGAATCTTTATTGGCATTCGCAACAAAAAATGCTTCGTAATCCGCAACAAAGTAAAGCCGTCACACAAGGACCCCTTTTTATTTCGAATGGAAGAACTAACGAAACCTAGGTGTCGTTGTTTTTTTGGTGGTCAGGGAGGTGCTGGTGCTTCTTCATTTGGTTATGTTGGTTTTGTTGATGCTGCTGGTTTTCCCTGCTTGACCCGCCACAGGGAATCCTGTTGCAAGGCCGCCACAAAAAGAATCCCATTGGAATATCAACAAACGGAGTCCTTTTGCAACCCGCCACAAAAGGAATCCTTGTGTTCATAATGGAAAAACTAACAAAACCTAGGTAGGTCGCGTTAGTTTTCTTGGGTGGACAAGAAGGCGTTGCTGGTTTTCCTTGGGTTGTGTTGGTTTTGATGTTCGTGCTTGTTGTCCCTGTTCTGCCCGCTACACGTGAAATTCTTCTGTCAGGCCGCTACACAAAGAACCTCTCTGTAACCCGCCACAACAGGAATCCTTGTGTTACCCGCCAAAGCGGACGCACCCCTTGAGAGGTTTATACATACACACTGCCTTGAATCTATATATATATGTGTATATATATATACATATATATGTGTGTATGCGTGTGTGTGCGAAAGAAAAACGCACACGTTTCGTTGATTCTCGGCGCGCGGGACGTCTGCCATCAGGAACGCATCAGTATAACAAAAAAATGCCTTCGAGTTCGCTGTCTAAGGAACCTTGGGCCACGGCGGACGCACCCTTCAAGGTTGTCTTCTTCTGATTACCGTCGTCAAGAGGGATGATGCATGTGCATTTGTTTGCTGAAGTTCGGCGAGCGCATCTGCGATTAGAAATGAGCAGATGGAACAGTTAACATCGCCCGCGCTCTGATTCTCTGAAGAAAAATTAACAACGGTGGACGCACCCCTTGAGGGCTCTTCTTTTATTATCGTCGTCAACATGGAGGAATGATGGGCCTGTTTCGTTGGCGATGATGCGGGTTGCTCACCATTAACGCATCGGGTTCAACACCTCACCCTCGGTTTTTTATTGCATAACTTGCGCCACGGTGGACGCACCACCTCTGGGGTTTTCTTGGGAGAAGTTATGTGCATTTGTCGTTGATTTCGGGCGCGGCGCGTTTGCCGTTAGAAGCGCAACGGGCTGAGATCACAGGGGGCGGGCAGATGCACATATTTAAATATAGAGAGAGGAGCTTCGCCAAGCAACGGCGTTGCTAGAACGCGCGAGTAAGGTTTAAAGGAATACTGCAAAGAGCAAACGAAAACTTTCAAACACCATCGGTAAAAAATGATTTTATGTGTATATATATATACATATACATATACATACACACCCTGCAAAAAGAGAAGGGATTCCCGTAAGAGATGCCATTGGACCCTTACACCCACGCAGCAGAACGATGTCATGGTAGATCTTGTTATGATGACTTAGAAAAACTAGATGGCACGATGCACGATTCGGTTGCTGCGCCCAAGACTGCCAGCACGCTAGCCCATCAGCGCCCATGGGATGACGACATGCGTTCCTGCATTACCGTCATTTGCAGAGTTGTCACCACTAATTACAGAGCTTGCCATTCTTCTCGTCAGCCGTCGTCATAGAAGTCCCCCTCGTCCGTCGTCGACGTCGCGCGTCGTCGTTGTCGCCGCATCCGTCGTCGTTGTCCGTCGTCGTCGTCGGCGCGCTTCGTCGGCGCCGCCCCCGCCGTCTTCGTCGTTGTCGCACTTCGGTGGAAGGTCGCGCGAGGGCTTCACCCGTGGTGGGCCAGTCGCTTTCTATTCTCACGACTAGCTATTTCGCGCCGTCGCCTGGCCCTCGTCCGTCGTAGTCTTCGTTTCTCGCCGTCGCCGCCATCCTTCTCTTGCGTGGACGTCCTCTTAATCGTTCTTGTCATATGTTGTCGACCTCGTTTTCTCCGCGCCCCCCGCCCCCGCCGCCGGCGCCGCTCCCGCCTGTTGGCGGACAAGGAGGGGGGGCAAGATGCGACGAAGCACGTCGCCGGCGCGATCGAGCCAGGGACGGAGCACGAGCCGTGCGCCCCCCTGGCGGCCTGCAGCCGTCAAGCGCCAGGCTGCGAACCGCGACGCCACGGAGACCGCCGCGCACGGGGCGCCACGCGCGTCGCGGACACTGCCGTCGGCGCAGGGATCTCGCCACAGTGGCAGGGCCCAGCAGCGCCGGTTTTCAGGGGCGGGGGCGCGTCTCCCTCGCCTGTGGAAGCGAAGGCTTGCACGGACCGCTCGAGGAGGGGACTTGCGGCGGGAGGGCCCATTACCGCATCGCTGGCGCATCCCGGCTCGACCCCGGCCCCCCCATCCCCCCCCCCTCCAGCCCATAACCGCTTCGGCACAATGGCGCCCCATCGGGCTCGAGGTTGCGACTTGGGAAGTGCCCGGGCATTCAGTAAGTTCGTCTTCCATGTAGAAAAGTCGCAGCGCGCGCTCAAGTCTTGATAGCCCGCGTCTCGCGCGACGAAACCTGGGCCGACGTCCGACTGGCCGGCGTCGAGAAAATCGCTCGGTCAGATCAACGCGGCCATTGCGGCGCCCACCGGCCTCATACTACACTAGCGCCCTCGACCCGCAAGTTCGAGAAGCGGCTCGAAGGGAAGGGTTTGACGTGGACGTCGGATGAAGGAGAGAGGAGCGCATTGAACCTCCGCACCATGCTATCAACGTTTAGTGACAGGAAGCGCCGTGACAAGCAGGCACCTCGCAACTTCGGCAAGCCCAAGATCCTGGCTGACATGGCGAAGCACGCAAAGGATGGCGGCGGCGGTCGCATGCCTGCGCGCGAGCCAGACGCCCCGACAGCGGCGCCGAGAGATCGACGCGGCCGAGATCCGCGGCGACGACGGCGCGGACACCGAGGCCAACGCCAAGCGGGCCCCGGTGGGCGCCCACGCCACAGAGGGCAGGCGCGAGGAGCGCAGTGACGAGGAGTTGGAACTGAAGCCGTTCGGATCCAAGCCGCCATCGACCGCAATGTCACGTTCAACGGGCGCGGCTTTGACAGCATAGGCTCCAGCAGCGCCGGCGGTCTCGCCGCGCGCAGGTCCTCCGCCACCAGAGCGCTCCAGTTTTTTGCAAGGGTGAGAAGCCGACTGGCCCCCGGCTCCCAGAGGGCTGCAGAGCTCGTTCCACTGGATCGCCGTCGGAGCCCCCAGGGCTCGTTCCACTGGGCCGCTGTCGCAGCCCCCCCCCCCCCCGGCCCTCAAAGAGCCGCAGGGCTCGTTCCATTGCGCCGTCGGGCCCCCCTGGATCACACAGGGCTGCAGGGCTCGTTCCACTGGGCCGCCGTCAGAGCCTACGACGCCCACGGCTCGTTCCACAGAGGGCCGCAGGGCTCTTTCCACACAGGTCCCCCCAACATCGTTCCTCTGGGCCGTCGTCGAGGCCCGCGACCCCAGAACTCCTGCACGCAAGCCCAAAGCTCGTTCCACAAACGCGTCGGGGCCCTTTCCACAGGGCCCCTCGCATATGCGAAACCGATCGGCGCGCCCGGGCCGATACGCTGATATGCCGATCTAGCGAACCGGCGCCTTTGAGCCGATATGCCGATAAACCGTTCCAGGAATTCGGCTCGGGCAATCAGATACGAAGATAGGCGCCAGAGACAAAAGTACCACTACCACCAGCTACGGGGGTGGCTGTCCCACCCTCTCGAGCTGGTGGCACCTCGTTCCGAGCATGCCTCCAGAGAGTTCCCGGAAGGAGGTGCCACCAACTCGTGGGGAGGGAGCGGCCACCCCCCTAGCTGGTGGTAGTGGTACTTCTGTCTCGCCTGAGATAGGCCGAGTTATGGTTTCGGTTCCCCCAGCTTGATCCACCGATACACTGGTCCAGTAGTTCGGCTTGCCGAGCCGATGTGCCGATGTGCTGACATGCCGAGGCCGCGGGGCGCCCGCAGTGACAGCCACATTGGCATGTCGGCATATCAGCTCCGCGGGGCCGGTATATTAGATCGGTGTATCGGCGTATCGCGTTCCTCACGCCAGTATCCGATACTGGTTTATTGGCATACCGGCTCGCCCAAACCGGCGCGACGTAAACTGGCGTATCAGCATATCGGTTCAGCAGCAAGAGCGGTTCCAGGTTGCGGTCGCCCTGATTGTCCTCCTCCTCCTCCTCCTCGTCCTCCTACTTCTCCTCCTCCTCCTCATCCTCCTCGTCCTCCTCCCCCTCCTTATGTTCCTCGCCCTTGTATTCCTCGTCATCCTCGTATTCCTCTGCCTCTCCACGTTCTCCCTCCTTAACCATCCTCTTACGACATCTTAATGTTTTTCCTTCTTCCTCTTCTCCCTCTGTCCTTTTGTCACCCTCGCATCATCCTCCTCCGCCCTTCGCCTTCTCCATATCACCCTCCCCCTCCCAGCGTGCACCTGACCAATTAGTGTGTGGCTGTTAGTGGTCGGAGGGTCGTTGAAAGTGATTCTGACAGTGCAATTGCAGGTTCGTCTTCATTCACTGACAAATAAACAGTGCATCAGGCAACCGCGAGGAGTTGAAGCTCGTGCCTGACCAGGAGTTGAGGCTGTTCAATAGTCGATACGATCATTTGTTCTCTCTCTCTCTCTTTCTTTCTGTATTTTCCTTCTCCCGATAATGAGTGGCGTTTTTGTTTCCCCATATCATGTCGCCCGTTTCGGTTTAGCTCCTGAGCTGAGAATACTGCGTATGTTCGCACAAAATTGTTCCTGCCGATCTTCGTTCCTGATGATTTCGGCGGGGCACGCTCAGGTTTGTGGCACACTCTGCCCTCCACGCGCTGTCTGTACTTCGCTACGCGCTTGAAGCATTGCATCGGCGAAATTGATAACAAGTAGATTCCTCTCGCTTCGCGGGGTGCATGTCCGGAGTACGTACGGTTTAGTCGTTGTGGGGCCTCTTGGGGGCTTCCTGGGGCATCTTGGGGGCCTCTGGAGGGCCTCTTGGGGCCTCTCTGGGGCGTCTTGGGCTGTCTTGGGGCGCTTCTGCGCCGTTTGGCCCCTTCGGGGCCTTCTTGGGGGTCTCTCGCAGCCGCCTGTGGGACCCTCTTGGGGCCCTCTTGGGGTCCTCTTGAGCCCTCTTGAGGGCCTCTTGGACCGTCTTGGGGGCCTCTTTGGGCCGTCTTGGGGCCTTCTGGGGCCGTCTTGGGGCCCCCATAGGTGCCTTTTCGGGGTCATTTTGGAGGCTGCTTCGGCCGTCACGGGCTTGTGAGACCCCCAAAAGGCGAGAACGGTAAAATCGTTTACAAAACCTACAGGAAAACAATATGTTGGGCCTTTGGAGGCGCTCTTGTGGGCGTTCGTGGGGCCCTCTTGGGCCGTCTTGGGGGCTTCTCGGGTCATCGTGGGGCCATCTTGGGCCGTCTTGGGGCCGTCTTGGCCCGTCTTGGGGCCATCTTGAGCCATCTTGACGTCGCTGTGGACCCCCAAGAGGCCCGAGAGGCCCAAATCATTGATTTCTCATAAGTTTTGGTAGGTTTTGAGGCACAGGAGGGGTCCACCATTTCTGGGTCGGTGGATGTGGCGTGGCTTCGGGGGAGGTTAGGGGGGGAGACATAATAATGCAACACAATACAATATGCGGCAATTGTGCAGTCATTGGATACATTGGATACGTTGTATTATCGCCTCCGCAGACCTGCCTCCGGCAACGCGTCACTTCCGGGCGTGGATTCCTCCCGCTTCGCGGGGTGCACGTCCGGAGCACGTACAGTCCAGTCGTTGTCGGGCCTCTGGGAACTTCTTGGGGGTCCCTTGGAGGCCTTTTGGGGGCCTCTGGGAGGCTTCTTGGGGGCCTCTCGGAGCCCCGTGTGTGCGTCTTGGGGGCGCTCTCGCGCTGTCTGGTCCCGTCGGAGACTGTCTTTGGGTACTCGTGGGCCGACTTGGGAGCCTCTTGGGGCATCTCGGCGGCCTCTTTGGGTGGGCCGTTTTGGGGCCCTCTTGAGGGCTTCTTGGGCCGTCTTGGGGCCACTTCGGAGGCTGCTTCGGCCGTCCTGGAGTTCTGAGAGTCGAAATAGGCGGGAACGCTGAAATCTTCAATAAACCATGGGAAAGTCAATAGTTTTTGGCTTCTGGAGGTGCTCTTGGGTGTCCTCTGGGGGCCCTCTTGGGGCGTCTTGGGGTCTTTGTAGCCCATCTTGGGGCCATCTTGGGCCGTCTTGGGGCCGTCTTGGGCCGTCTTGGGGCCATCTCGAGCCGTCTTGGGGCCCTGTTGGGCCCCCAAGAGGGCCAACAGGCCCAACTCCTTGACTGTCAATAGGTTTTGGTAGGTTTTTAGGCCCAGGAGGGGAGTGGCCATCTTGGGTCGGCGGAAGTGGTGTGGCATCGGGGGGGGTTAGGGGGGAGACATAATACAAACAATATGCAGCAATTGCGCAGTCATTGGATACATCGGATACGTTGCATTATAGACCTGCCCCCAGCAACATGCCACCTCCGGACGTGGATTCCTCTCGCTTCGCGGGGTGCACGTCCAGAGCACGTACAGTCACGTCGTCGCGGGGCCTTTTGGGAGCCTCTTGGGAGCCTCTTGGGGGCCTCCTGGAGGCCTCTTCGGAGCTTCTTCGGGCCTCTTGGGGACTTCTTTGGGTCCTCTCCCCCCTCCTTTTCATACTCCCTCCCCATCTTCCCTTCCAGCGCCGGCTCTAATCATGGGCGCCGCCGTGACCATTTTCCACCTGGCTGGCGCTGCGCCGCAGTTCGCCCAGGGAGAGAAAAATAAAATTACACTCCAGTCGTTGCGTGGCCTTGTGGGGGCCTCTTCGAGGCCTCTTGGAGGCTTCTTGGGGACTTCTTGGAGGCCTCTTGGGTTTTTTGGGGAGCCCCTTGGTGGCCTCTTGGGGGCCTCTCGGGGCCTCTTGGGGGCGTTTTGGGCCGTCTTGGGGCGCTTTTGCGCCGTTCCGCCCCTTCGGAGGCAGTCTTGGGGGCCTCTCGCGGCCGCCTTGGGGTTCTCTTGGGGTCCTCTTGGGCCGTCTCAGGGGTTCTTTGGACCGCCTTGGGGGCCTCTTTGGGCCGTCTTGGGGCCTTCCTGGGCCGTTTGGAGGCCCTCCTGGGGGCTTCTTAGGTTTTTTGGGGGCAATTTTGGCGGCTGCCTGGGCGGCCATGGGCTTCTGAGAGTCGAGAGAGGCGAGAACGCTAAAATCATCCAACAAGTGTGATTTTGGCCTCTGAAGGCACTCTTGGGGGTCGTCTTGGGGCCCTCTTCGGAGGTCTTAGGAGTTTATTCGGCCCTTTTTGGGGGCATCGTGGACCGTCTTGGAGCCGTCTTGGCGCGGCTTGAAGCCATATGGAGCCGTCTTGAGGCCCTATTGGGCCTCCCAGAGGGCCCAAAGTTCCGAATCATCGATTTTACATTGGTACGTTTTTGAGCCCCAAATGGGGATGGCCATTTTGGGTCGACGGATGTGGCGTAGCCCCGGTTAGGGGGGAGACATAATAATGTAACACAGTACGATATGTGGCAATTATGCACTCATTGGATACATTGGATACGTTGCATTAAGGCATTCGCCGGAAAACGCTGCCGCTCAGCACGTCACCCTCCGGACGTGGAATTCTATAGGCTTACGCCACATCCGCCGACCACTCTATAAAATACTGCGCGTCCAGGACTGCATTCCACGAGGCTTGTCCGATTCCTGGGAGGTTCCTGGGGGCGTTTGGGGGCTCTGTTCGGGCTCCCTGGGGGCTTTTGGGGGCGTGTCAGGGGCTTCTTGAAGCAACAACCTGGGGGCGTCCTGGGGTCGAAGGCTGGAAATGTGGGTACGGGTTCCCCCCGTGAGCCCCCTTTCGGCGCCGTCCGGGGACCCTCTGGGGCCGTCATCGGGGCTTCTTTGGCGGTTTTGGGACCCTTGTGGGCCGTTTTGGCGCTGTCCTAGGGGTCTGTTGGGCCGTCTTGCACGGTATGAAAGCGCAAGAGGCGAATATGCTTAAAACATACGTTTTCCGAAAGGAATGGGGCAATGTTCATTTCTTGGGTGCCTTTTGGGAGGCCTCTTGGGGCGTTTTGGAGGCATCTTGGGCCGTCTGGATGCCATCTTGAGCGTCTTGTAAGGATCATTCGACGATTCGGGGCCCTCTTGGATCGTCTTGGGGCCCACTTGGGGCCCTCTTGGCCCGTTTTGATGTCCTTTATGCTCCCATGACGCGTTCGTCCGGGGCCAGGGGGGTCCAGTTTGGGGTCCCTGGGGGGGAATCATCTCACACGCCTAGAGACCCACAAGGGGTCGGCGGATCCCCACCCTACCTCCGCATGCGCTCACGTTCCACACAGTAGCTGCTCGCTGATGTGACCATCTGCACTGCGCTCGAAGCAAGCTGGTCACCACACCGCGGTTCACGGTGGCCCTGCCGTTTTTCAGTGGTCTCTTCCGCAGTCGCGCGCCGTTCTCTCATAAAATTCTTATCACCTAAATTGTGTCGTGTTCCTTTTTGAATTTCTTGTGTGGCTTAGCCTGCCGTTCTTCTTGTCCCCCTGACACATCCCACTTGTTTTCGGTCTTAGGCAGATGTTATGTCAGACTGCTTACCTGCATTGCCAGGCCATTCATCGAAAAGGCTTGGCATCAAGACCCCGATCAGCGACCCACGTCCGCAGAGATTTTAGCGCGAGCCTTAGTCTGATGCATCGTGTCGTATGCAATCACGCGTGCACTTTCCTGGTATGCGAAAGTGCAGCCCCCATGATCACTACAGAACTGAGCACATCAGCACAGCAGAGCTCTGCTCCTGAATGCATGACCTCATCATTGATCTCGAAGTCTTTGGCCAGAGAAAGACATGCGTTCACCCAAAGATACTCGCGAAACCGTTGCACCCAGCACTACCCCCCTCACGAGTGGCTCATGTGCTGTGGTGATTGAAGTATGATGCCAGTGGCTGCGACAGCACATGTCTCACATGAGTACCTGACCCGTTCAAATTTCCCCCTCCCCTGCCTACGTGCGCATGATTGCAGGAAAGAGCATAAGTGAAAGTGCGACTATAGCAGACCCAGGGACGAGCATTTATGTAGTACGTGGTTGTCATCGCTTGCCCGTGCCTTGCCATGCGTGCCGGCGGTCCCATACTTGTTCCTCCAGGTTGCTTCAACTGGCTTTTGAGATCTGTTTTCATGTGGCATGGTTGTTTCTGATGCAACGCCCGCTTCGCATGTGGCATGGCACCTTGCAAAGTGAATCAGTGAATCAACTAAGGAGCTCTTGCAGCACCCATCCATGAGGATGTGGTCTGCGCTAATGACGACCTAGGCAAGGGTGGCTAGAGCGACAGGTCAGCACAAAGCAACTGACTAGGATTACGATTTTAGTCTCCGTTGTGATATCGCAGGCGTGAGCACGTCGAAGTAGTAATGGCTTTTTTAATATTACTGTTGGTTCAGTGTTCCTTGTGATCTTTCATCCTGCAGGTAGAAGAATATTAGCCTGATAGCCGCCGCACTGCACATGCTTGGTCAATGTGGACATTGGCCGTAAGCGAATGCCGCTAGCGCAGAGCAAGTTGTATTTGCGTTTGTGCAACATTGGATGGGGAGGAAACGATGGGATGCAGGAGTAAGGGTAGATGTCTTTCTCGATGACGCAGGGCTCCATATAGATATCAAACTTCTGATGCTTATCAAGCCATATTCGCCGTCTTTGAGTTCATCACCACGGTCAAACTTGCAGGTGCGTTAGTCAGAGCTGGCCCGATCTCGAAGTTGTACAGTGGCTGACATAGCCGTTGACTTTTCACTCAATCAGCGTTGGCACGTGCAGCGCCCCTGGCGGCCTACGCGCTTGTGCGAAAAGAATGACAAAGCAGTGGCAAGTTGATACAGACGTCACGCCCGTGATTATGTTTATGCCGACCAGGGTTCGGACAATTACTTCTACACGAACGACGGCGAAGGATGCGCATTTATGTTTCACATTCTTCTTTGCAGAAAACGCAATCCGGCGCTCCACTCACGTGGGCTGTTACATATGAAGCGTTCCCACGATACTATCATAGGCCCAACTAGGGACAAGCACCAAACACCGGGCCGCTCAGACAAGCGGCGTGACCAGCTTGCCCCCAGGGGACGGCCTCATGGCAAGAGGGCGAAGTCCTAACCGCCCTCGCCCCCACCGTCACAACGACCGCCGAAGGAGGAGACCATCCGCGACGCTGTGTGCCAGTTCCCGCGCAGAGGACCTCAACCTCACCTACACAGGGCGCGCCTTCTTGCGAAGGGCGTGGAATAGCCATGACCGTTGGCTCACCCACCACGAGCACGATCCTCTGTTTCGGCGCCGCCGGCGTTAAAACTGTTAAAGCAGTTTCCGCCCAATCCGGCGTTAAAACTGTTAAATTAGTTTGCGCCCACTTCCGAATGCCACGGAGCCCCCCCCCCAAAAAAAACAAACAAAAAAAAAAAAAAACGAGCACGATACAGAGGGGCAAGCAGAGGAGCCAGTACCTGGGGGCGCGTGCCCCATGTGCGTCCCTCGTGGAGGCCTACGCTCGAGCGTCGGCAGTAAGATTACTCAAGCGATCGCTTGCCTCATAAAAACCAGTGAAGGATGTTAGTTGAAAGACCGAGCCGTGTTGTCCGAGCTCAAAGCGAGTATACGCGATCTCCGCTGCCCGTTTCTGTTTTCAGTGGCTGTTCTCGATTCTTGATCTTCATAGCACGGCGAGGTCACGTGAGTGATTGTCTTGCCCATTCTTGTCACGTGTGTCACACAGTCGCGCATTTGAATTGGCATCGGCTTATTGTCACTTCATCCAGGGCTAGTCGCGTGCTTTCCTGCACCGTGGGAGTGTTCAACATGTCGGCCACATGTGTTGTTTCGAAGGTATTCGTTAAGATGGTCAGTGCATGCAACGAGCCACTGTTGGTAATTAGCGCCACGCTCGCCTGCCACACGTATAGAATGTATAAATTGCCGTTTGTTCCCGTATGTATTTCCCGACGTTCTTGGTACGCCAGGCAGAAATCCGTACGAGACGAATTCATGTTTATACATGGCATTGACGCGAAGTTCAGCTATGACAGCCGCTGGCATGACAGTGTCGGCGGCAATTGTTCTCCTTTTGTGACCGACAGTGAAATGTCTCGTCGGGATTAGTGAATCGATCAGGATCAAATGTGAGTGTGCATTTGTATTGTATACCGTTCCAAACGAGTTTCCCGTGCCGCGCCAGCGGCGCACTACACGCGGCGGCCTGGCGACACCCACTCTCAACAATATAACACTTATAATACCGTTCTTAAACTTCGGAGGACAATATCTGGCGGCATGCTCTTCCGCAGGCTCGAGAGGATAATGTGATATTACAGGTGCCTTAATTTTTCTGTGCCAAACGGTTGTAACATATATCTCGCCCCCACCCTCGCGCGGACAGTAGAAAATGATTACAGGAGGCTGGGAGTAAAACTATAACATCGGAGACTGGAAACTGGAACTGGCGCAGGCTGCAGGAAGCCGCATCCCCGCAGCCTGATGGCCCTACAAGAGAGCTGGCGGATTACAAATGCATGTTGTGAAATATTTTGGACCCCGCCCGCGGCCCCTGTCCTCGCTGGGCGGGTCCTTGCCCTCGCGGGATCGGTTAGGACGTGAAGGTGACTGTGAACGGGCTCCTCCCCTCATTCAGTTCCAGGTCACACCTTTCCCTGCGGTCAGCGTTGCCCGAGTGGTGCTCCCGCGCGCGTTCTTGACTTCCTCCCAGGTCCCACAGGGCCTCGGCGTCTGCGCGCCCCCCCCCCTCTCTTGGGGCGGCACATTCTCGGCCCCTCCCAGCTGGGATCGACCGCTGCGGCCCCTGTGCTGCCGCTGTGGTCCTGGGCCGCCACACCGCTCTCCGCCTTCCGTCCGCCTTCGCGCCCACCTCCCCGCTCAGCGCCAGGCCCTCCCCCACCTGGGGAGCCGGCCCGGGCTGCCCCCTCGGGGACTGTTCTCTCGGCCGCCGCCGTTTCCGGCGCACCGCCCCGCCTCCGCTGGATTTCGCGGTTCCTTCGGCTTGCGGTTTTCTGCGGCTCCGCCGCACTCATCTCGCTTTCCCCGTCGCTCCTTGACGCACGCCTTCGTCGGTCCACGCTTGCTTGCTCGCTCTCCCCGCCTTCCAGTCTCGGTTGGTTTATGTCACCATCAACCCTCACCGTCTGCTCACCGCCCCTCCCCGCATCCATGCCCGGATGGTGATGGCTGCCGCCTGAGTGCTCGGCCGGGCGTACACGCGCGCTTCACTGCCTGCACCCGACCTTCTACGCCCCGCCGCCGCGCGCGTGGCCGCGACGCCAAAAGTCTCTGTGTGTGTGCGAATTCGATTGTGAATGGAAATCTGAATGGGAATGGGCATGGGAACGCTGGGAAAAAGGGAGTGGGAACGTGTCTGAATGTGCGATTGAATGAGTGTGTGTGTGTGTGCGTGTGCGTGTGCGTGTTTGTATGTGTGTGTGCGTGTGCGCGTGTGCGTGTGTGTGCGTGAATGTGTGCATGTGCGTTTGCGTGTGCAGGTGCGTGTGTGCGTGCGTCTGTGTGTGCGTGTGTACGTGAGTGTGTGTGTGTGTGCGTGCGTGTATGCGTGAGTGCGTGCGTGCGCTTACGTGTGCGCGCGTTGGTTTATTAGCACCAGTGTGTTGCCAGCGTTTCAGTTCTTGGCGTTGAGCTACGCTCCGCGGGATGGTTGGCCACTGCATTCGACTGGCGGCTTAGCACCAGACTGCTGCCCGCTCTCCGACTCCTGCGTCGAGCTGTGCTGCGCGGGATGTTTGGCTGCTGCACGTTGCCGCTGCATTGCCTGATCATTTCACCACCACCACCCAATCTGCATGGCCGTGGCTGCATTATTTCATCACGGCGCGTTCGACGAAGTCCGCTCGCAAGTGGCACTTCCATCTGCCGACCGCGCCGGAGGTTCTTCTGCGCCGCCGATTCCGAAAGTGTGCGTGTGTGCGTTTATGCGTGTGTATGTGCGCGTGTGCATGTGTGTTTTGTTCACATGCGGGCGGCGCGGGCTCGGAAGGCGGGCGGAAGACCCCCGAGCTCGGCAACCCGCGACGTCTCGTCCACCTCGCAATCTTCCTGGGTCGGACCGCGGATTTGTTTTCCCCCCGCGACGGACAGCGGCCTGCCTCCACCGGGCCTGGGCGCGCACGGCCACCTTTCGCGCTCGGACAGCAAAGCTGCGGACGACGTCAGCGCGCGAACAGAGATCCAGAGTCCTCTCGCGCCTGCTGTCTTGTCGACTACGACGCGGACGGCAGATTGGCAGCCTTCGCTGCGGGCGGCGGAGGCAGCAGCGCACGACAGACGCGTGCCCCCCACCGGTCCCCCACCAATCATGACCCACGCGCCTGCCGCGGAAGCAGTGTTTGGGGACAGACATTGCCGCGCACGGCTAGTGCAGGATGACCTCTGTCAGATGGTCAAGGAGGCGTGGGCTGACTCCCCGCGGACTCGTGAACACTGGGATAATTTCATATGGGACTACAGACCTGAAGAGACAGGGCGAGCTCGCCCAGAAATGGTCCCACGACAGGTCGTGATCGTTTTCCTGCGCTCCCTACAAATGCGCGGGCGGCAATCGGTTGGCACTCGCGCCCCGCCAGCCTCGGCAGGCCCGTTTGGCCAGCCCGGAGCAGCCGAGGGCCCTGAGTCGGCTGGACACGTGTCTGGCCCGGCAGGCGTACCCAAGAAACA
>CAUYUJ010010635.1:393315-395076 GCA_963575745.1 Prorocentrum cordatum
CCTCCTCCTCCTCCTCCTCCTCCTCCTCCTCCTCCTCCTCCTCCTCCTCCTCCTCCTCCTCCTCCTCCTCTTCCTCGGGCTCAAGCCCAGGACTCAGCCCTTGCTCTTTTTAGTGCGAGCACCAGCAGGACCAGCGACTTCGGCACCGCCTCCGACACCTGTTGGGCCGTCGTCATGGCGGCGTTCAACTCCATCACGGCAGCCATCGGCGCGGCGGCTCCTCCGGCCGTTGCAGCGGGGTGGAATGGTGCTCTCGGCCACATCACTGTGGCTTCGAACGTCCAGCACGTCAAGAAGATCAGTAAAGTGGTGGTGGACGCCGCGGGCCTCGTGCTCCTCGCTGAGACGATCGCTTGGATCATGTGGGTCAGCGCTGGCTCCCCCGCAGCGGTCACGCAGGCAACCCAGGCTTTGTTCGACCAGCGCAAGATCCACATCGGGTACCGCCTCGGCGGCGCAGAGGTTCTCGCCCTGGCTGTCGCCGCAGGCGTCGCCATTGTACTGCGCGTCTCCGACACCGTCTCGCCGGCTGAGTGGGCCCGCGAGACCAACAATGGCGCCCACGTTCAGCCGTTGGTGGTCTTCGCGCGCGGGCTTATCGCTCAGCTGGCCGCGGACCCGGAGGTGGCGCCCGAGGTGGTACCTCGCGGCCACTTCTGCGCCCTGAAGGTGCTATTTTCGGGACTCCATCGCGCGCTGGTCGAGAACCATAATGGGTACACCGATGCGACGCAGAAGAAGGGCACCGTCAGCAACAAGTGCGCAGCCATCGCAGGCGCCGACAAAGATGAGTTCTTGGAATTCCTGAGCAAGGCCGAGGCGACTCGCGACATGTACCACGAGGTCGATAACGCGTCCTTAATCGGCCTGTGTGATGCGATCACTGGCGTCGCGCCCGTCGTTGTCCCGGCGGGGACAATGTTTGAGGGCGCGGCGGTGCCGGCGGGCGGCGTGTTCCTCCACATACTTCTCGCCCTGGGCTCAGCTGCTGTGGACCGCTGGCCAGCAGGCGCGGTGGGGGTCTCGTCTGTCATCCTTGGCTTCGAAGCAATCGAGGGCGTGATCGGCTTGGTGCAATTGAAGCACGGCGGCGGGAGCCAGCTTCAGCCGCTCCTCCGCGCGCTCGCCGCGTTCTTCAAGGACACCAGCAACGCCGCCCAGGTGACGCGCGCCTTGCTCGACGCGTTTGCGACCGCGTTCCAGGGGCCAGTTTCGTGGGCGGTCGGCTTCTTGAAGGCCTTTGCCGCGAGCCGCGAGTGGGTCGAATCCCACGTGAGCTTGGACGTCTACGCCCCAGCTCATCCTCGGCGGCGGAGTCGGCCGTGAAGTCGCCAACGAGGCTGTGTCCGCCGCGGGGCTTCTCGCGTCCCTGAACGGGTGGTTGGCCACGACTCATGCGGTCCTCACCGCGGTCGTGGCCGCCCACGGTGCCGTCGCTGGCGGCGCGGTGGTCCCTGCCCTCGCCGACTTCGTGTGATCCTCCTCCTCTTCCTCCTGCACCTGATGCAAATGGGCAGGCAGGGAACCTCCTCCTCGTTTTCCCTGAGGGCGAGCGAAGGAAAAGGAACTTCCTCCCCCTTCATCTTCCTTCTGGGGGAAGGGAAGGGAAGGAAAGGAAGCTCCTCCCCCTCCCCCCCCTCCTCCCCCTCCTCCTCCTCCTCATCCTCCTCCTCCTCATCCTCCTCCTCCTCCTCCTCCTCCTCCTCCTCCTCCTCCTCCTCCTCCCCCTCCTCCTCCTCCTCCTCCTCCGCCTGCTTCCCC
>CAUYUJ010010635.1:395176-397676 GCA_963575745.1 Prorocentrum cordatum
GCGGCCCGGCAGCTACCACGGCCTCCGCTGGGGGGGCTGGCCGCGCCAGCCCTCTCACGCGAGAATTCTTCCGCCTCTGGGTGGCATTGTCTTTCCCCCCCCCCGCCCCGCGGCCGCTTGCTCTGCCTCTCCCCATCTTGCATGCTGGCACAATTCGCTTTACGGTACCCCCGTCTAGCTTTCGCGCTGGTGCAGCCTATTCTGCCTCGCCGGCAGAAAAGTGTGCGCATGTGTGCTTCTGTGTGCGTGTGCATGCGTGGATGTGCGTGGGTGTGCGTGCGTGCGTGTGTGCGCGTGTGTGCGCGTGTGTGCGTGTATGTGTGCGTGTATGTGTGCGTGTATGTGTGCGTGTGTGTGTGTGTGTGCGTGTGTGTGCGTGTGTGTGTGTGTGTGTGTGCGTGTCTGCACGTGCGTGTGCGTGTGTGTGCGTGTGTGTCACCGACCTGTTCTGAGTCATCCCGTCTGCGGGGCTGGCAGCGGCCTGTCTGGCCTCCGGCCCTCCTTTCGCCATGTGTTCCCGGCTGCCGTCTCTCTTAGCCGCAGCATTGCAGGTGCCCCCCCACGCGTACTTGCAGCTTCCGCTCGGGGCTTCGCAATTTCTCTCCGCCTGACCTACCCTGGCCCAGGTCCCGCGGCTGCAGCTCTCGGATGTGCTCCCTTTTCGCCCTTCCTTGTCCGCTGCGCTGCACCTATTCGGTGCCACGCCCCCCGCTTGCCCCCGGCTGCCGCCCAGGCCTACGCCAGTGCGCTCCGCCTCGCCTGCCGTGGCCCAGGTCCGGCGGCTGCCTCTTCTGCGCCCCCCTCTCCGCCATGCCCTCCTTCTTGGGGTCGGCTGCCTCGTGCCTCGGCGGGCTGGGCTTGCCGCCCGCCGTTGGCCCCTGGGCCCTTACCTGCCGGAGGGTGTCCTGCCTGGCCGCTGCAACCCCCGCCCTGGCTGGGGGCTCGCCGTCCTTCTGCAGGTTCAGGCACCGCGTGTGGCACCCTCCACCGCTTTGCCGCGCTCCATGCCTGGCCGGCCTGGTCTTCAGGTCCGCCTCTTGCCCATGCACCAGCCGTGTTGGTGTTCGGGCTGCTGCCGCGCAGCCGTGGCTCCTTGCACTGCCATCCCCCCTCCCCGCGCCTCGAAGGTCACCAGGCCTCGGCGCCCGCCCACTTGCTGGCCCTTCCCAGCTCCACGCCGCTCCCCCATGATGGCGTGGCTCCGCATCTTTGTCTTCTGTCCTTCGCCTTCACGTCGGCCGCTCTTGCCGCACTCGTCGCAGCGCAGTCGTGGCGGCCGGCGCTCCGCCCTTCACTTTCTCCCATCGCGCATCGTCGATCACCAGATCTCGGCGTTTCGCCTTGCCGATGGGTTCGCCAGCACCGCCGGCTCCCCCATTGGTGTGGTGATTGCATCAACATGTGACAGGCATTTCTCCTTGCAGCTGTTTGCTGGTTGTCCAACGTCAGCCCCTTCTGGTATTCCTATGGTTTGAGGGAGTTTCTGTGGAACTACCGTCATCCTCACCCCCAGCGCGGGGAGCAGAGGAGCCCAGAGCGGCTTCCGGCACCGTTTCCGGACAGATCCGCCGACGAATCCCAAACCGGCGCCCTCGCTTGAGACATCCTCACAAAACCGGCCCCGGGGGAGCTGCCCAGAGGAGCTCAGAGCGGCCTCCGGCACCGTTTCCGGACAGATCCGCCGACGAATCCCAAACCGGCGCCCTCGCTTGAGACATCCTCACAAAACCGGCCCCGGGGGAGGTGCCCAGAGGAGCCCAGAGCGGCTTCCGGCACCGTTTCCGGACAGATCCGCCGACGAATCCCAAACCGGCGCCCTCGCTTGAGACATCCTCACAAAACCAGCCCCGGGGGAGGTGCCCAGAGGAGCCCAAAGCGGCCTCGGGCACCGTTTCCGGATGGATCCGCCGACGAATCCCAAACCGGCGCCCTCGCTTGAGACATCCTCACAAAACCGGCCCCGGGGGAGGTGCCCAGAGGAGCCCAGAGCGGCCTCGGGCACCGTTTCCGGACAGATCCGCCGACGAATCCCAAACCGGCGCCCTCGCTTGAGACATCCTCACAAAACCGGCCCCGGGGGAGGTGCCCAGAGGAGCCCAGAGCGGCCTCCGGCACCGTGTCCGGACAATCCGGTGGATCCGGTGGATCCGCCGACGAATCCCAAACCGGCGCCCTCGCTTGAGACATCCTCACAAAACCGGCCCCGGGGGAGGTGCCCAGAGGAGCCCAGAGCGGCCTCCGCCACCGTTTCAGGACAGATCCGCTGGATCCGGTGGATCCGCCGACGAATCCCAAACCGGCGCCCTCGCTTGAGACATCCTCACAAAACCGGCCCCGGGGGAGGTGCCCAGAGGAGCCCAGAGCGGCCTCCCGCACCGTTTCCGGACAGATCCGGTGGATCCGGTGGATCCGCCGACGAATCCCACACCGGCGCCCTCGCTTGAGACATCCTCACAAAACCGGCCCCGGGGGAGGTGCCCAGAGGAGCCCAGAGCGGCCT
>CAUYUJ010010635.1:402676-474908 GCA_963575745.1 Prorocentrum cordatum
ATGTGTTGTGTGCGTGGCTCGTGTGTTGTATGAGTGGTGTGTGTTGTGTGTTATGTGTGTTGTGTGTTGTCTGTGTTGTCTGTGTAGAGTGTTGTGTGTTTGTTGTGCGTTGTGTGTTGTGTGTTGTGTATGTTATGTCTGTTGTGTGTTGTGTGTTGTGTGCGGTGTGTGTGTGTGATGTGTGGTGTGTGTGTGGTGTGTATGTGTGTGTGGTGTGTGTGGTGTGTGTGTGTTGTGCGTGTGTGGTGTGTTTGTGTGTGTTTTTGTGTGTGTGTGTGTGTTGTGTGAGTGCGTGTGCGTGCGTGTGCGTTGTGTGTGCGTGCGTCGCGGCCTTGGCCTCGGCTTCCGCCCTGTCCGCTTTCTGGGCCCGCCGCTCCCCCATGTGGCGCGGTCCCTCCTGCTCCTTCCCGCCTTGGCTTGCAGCGCCGTTGCGCGTCGCCGGGCCGTCTCCGCCCACCCCACGCCCTGCGCCTCGTAGGCCCCCTTGGTCTCGGCGCCCTCCCGCCTTGGCATTCGATCGCTGGACCACACTTTCTGGTTCGGCGGGTCGTGCCTCTGCTCTGCTGGCTTTGCTCCCCCTACTGCCGCCCTGCCATGAGGCGCATTCCCCCTCAGCTTCAACTCAGCGCTGCTCAGTGCAGCTCAGTGCCGGCGCTGGTGCTCCCCTCGGCACCCCCAGCTGCGTGCCGCTCCCCGGAGGGTCTCCGTTTTTGCATCGCCATTCTCCGCCCCCCGCTGGGCTATGGCGTCGCCTGTCGTGGCGCCTTCGTGCCTGCCCGCCCCGCCTCCTTGCCGGGCCTCGTAGGCCCACAGATCTCGGCGCTATGGCTCATCCCTGGGACCGCGCCTACCGGTTTATTGGGTCGAGTCTTTGGTCCGTTTGTGTTGCTCCCCCACTGGCCGCCCAGTCTGCTAGGCTGCTTTCCCTCCCCGGCTCCAGCTCAGTAAAGCTCAGTGCAGTTCAGTGCCGGAGCTGGTTCGCCCCCCTCGGCGCTTCCTTTGCCGCGGTCGGCGACTTTGAGTGGGCCCGCCTTCCTCTCCTCCTGTCGCGCCGGGACTCTTCCTCGTCCTCCGTGCATTGCGGCTTTAATTTGCATACAGTGTGTCTTCTGTTACCAATCCGCTGAAGCAGTCGCCCTCTGCCAAGCCGCCGACGCAAAAAAAAGTGTGTGCGTGCGTGTGCGTTCGAGTGCGTTTGAGTGCGTGTGTGTGTGTGTGCGTGCGTGTGCGCGTGCGTGTGTGTGTGTGTGCGTGTGTGTGCGCATGTGTGTGTGCGTATATGTGCGTGTCTGCGCGTGTGTGTGCGTGCGTGTGTGTGTGCGTGTATGTGCGTGTGTATGCGTGCGTGTTCGTGTGTGTGAGTGCGTGCGCGCGTGCGCGTGTGTGCGTGTTTGTGCGTATGTGTGTGTGCGTGTGTGTGCGTGTGCGTGCGTTTGCGTGCGTCTATGTGCGTATGTGTGCGCGTGTGTGTACGTGCGTGTGTATGTGATTGTGCGTGCGTGTGCGTACGTGTGGGTGTGGGTGTGTGTGCGCGTGTTTGTGCGTGTGTGCATGCGTGTGCGTGCGTGTGCGTGCGTGCGCGTATGTGCGTGTCTGTGCTTGCGCGTGCGTGTGTGTGTGTGTGCGTGCGTGTGTGCGTGTGTGCGTGTGTGTGCCTGTGTGTGTGCGTGTGTGTGTGTGCGCGTGTGTGTGTGCGTATGTGTGTGCGTGTGTGTGCATGTGCGCGCGTGTGCGTGTGTGTGTCTGTATTCGTGTGTGTCTGTGTGTGCGTTTCTGTATGTTTTTGTGTGCGTATGTGTGTATGTGGTGTGTGTGTGGTGTGTGTGTGTTCGTGGTGTGTGTGTGATGTGTGTTGTGCGTGTGTGTCTATTTGTCTGTGTGTCTGTGCCTGTGTGTGCATGTGTGTGCATGTGTGTGTGTGTGTCTGTTTGTGTGTGTGTCTCTGTGTGTGTCTGCGTATATATTTGTCTGTGTGTGTCTGTGTGTCTGTGTGTGTTGTTCGTCTGTCTACGTCTGTCTGTGTGTCTGTCTATGTGTCTGTCGGTGTGTCTGTTTGTGTGTCTGTCTGTCTGGGTGTCTTTATGTGTGTCTGACTGTGTGTCTGTCTGTCGGTGTGTCTGTCAGTGCGTATGTGCGTGCGTGTGTGTGTGTGTGTTTGTGTGTGTTGCCTGTCTGTGTGTCTGTGCGTGTGTGTGTGTGTTTGTGTATGCGTGCGTGTGCGACTGCGTGACTGTGTGTGTGTGCGGGCGTGCGGGCGTGCGTCCGGGCGCGCGTGTGTGTTTGAGTGCGTGTGTGTGTGTGTGTGTGTGTGCGCGTGCGTGTGTGTGTGTGTGTGCGTGTACTTGTGCGTCTGCGTCTGCGTGTATGTGTATGTTGTGTGTGTTGTGTGTGTGTGTTGTGTGTGTGTCGTGTGTGTCGTGTCTGCTCTGTGTGCTCTGTGTGTGGGGTGTGGGGTGTGGGGTGTTGTGTGTTGTGTGTTGTGTGGTGTGTGGTGTGTGTTGTGTGTTGTGTGTTGTGTGGGTGTGTGTGGGTGTGGGTGTGGGTGTGGGTGTGGGTGTGGGTGTGGGTGTGTGAATGTGTGTGAATGTGTGTGGATGTGTGCGAATGTGTTTGAATGTGTGTGAATGTGTGCGAGTATGTGCGAATGCGTGTGTGTGTGTGTGCGTGTGTGTGTGTGTGTGCGTCTGTGTTTGTGTGTGTGTGTGTGTGTTTGTTTGTTTGTGTGTGTGTGCGTTTGTTCCGCGCCGCGCCGTTGCGTGCGCGGCCCCGATGTGGAAAATGGGCGCGTCTATGTGTGCATGAAGCATGGGAAACAATTGTGTGTGCGCATATACATATATATATATAATAGAGGGAGGTAGCTATATATATATATATATATATATATATATATATATACACATACATATTTGTGTGACTGCGTGTGTGTGCATGCATATTATATATATATATACATGTGTGTGCGTGTGTGTGTGCGTGCGTGCGTGCGTGTGTGTGTGTGTGTGTTGTGTGTGCGTGTGTGTGCTCGTGTGTGCGTGTGTCGTGTGTGTGCGTGTGTGTGCGTGTGTGTGCGTGTGTGCGTGTGTGCGTGTGTGCGTGTGTGCGTGTGTGCGTGTATGTGCGTGTGTGTGTGTGTGTGTGTATGTGTGGGAGGGGGGGTGCGTGGGTGTGTGGGTGTGTGGGTGTGGGTGTGTGTTTTGTATGTTTTGTGTGTGAGTGTGTGGTTGTGTGGTTGAGTGCATGCACAAACATACACATCCATCAATATGTGTATATATACATGGATGTATATGTGTGTTTGATATATATATATATGTATATATATATATATATATACATATATATATGTATGTATAGATGTACGTGTGCGTGTGCTCCCTAATTAAACCTGTGCGTAGCCCGCCTAGCTTTTAGCGCAAGAGGTTCGCTCTCGCACCACAGATCAAAAGTGTGTGTATGCGTGTGCGTTTGCGTGTGCCTGTGCGTGTGCGTGTGCGTATGTGTGTTGTGTGTTGTGCGGTGTGTGGTGTGTGTTGTGTGGTGTGTGGTGTGTGGTGTGTGTTGTGTGTTGCGTGTTGCGTGTTGCGTGTTGCGTGTTGCGTGTTGCGTGTTGCGTGTTGTGTGTTGTGTGTTGTGTGTTGTGTGTTGTGTGTTGTGTGTTGTGTGTTGTGTGTTTGTTGTGCGTTGTGCGTTGTGCGTCGTGCGTTGTGTGATGTCTGCCGTGTGCTGCGTGCTGCGTGCTGCGTGCTGCGTGCTGTGCTCTGTGCTCTGTGCTCTGTGCTCTGTGCTCTGTGCTCTGTGCTCTGTGCTCTGTGGTGCGGTGTGCGGTGTGCGGTGTGCGGTGTGTGGTGTGTGGTGTGCGGCGTGCGGCGTGTGGCGTGTGGCGTGTGGCGTGTGGCGTGTGCGGCGTGTGGCGTGTGGCGTGTGGCGTGTGGCGTGTGGCGTGTGGCGTGTGGGTGTGTGGTGTGTGGTGTGGGTATGTGTGTGTGTGTTTGTGTTTGTGTTTGTGTGTGTTTGTGTGTGTTTTTTGTGTGCTTGTGTGTGTGTGTGTGTGTGTGTCTGTGTTTGTGTGTGTTTGTGTATGTGTGTGTTTGTGTGTGTGTTTGTGCGTTTGTTTGTGTGTGTTTGTGTGCTTGTGTGTGTGGTTGTGCGTTTGTGTGTTTGTGCGTTTGTGCGTTTGTGTGTTTGTGTGTTTGTGTGTTTGTGTTTCTGTGTTTGTTTGTTTGTGCGTTTGTGCGTTTGCGTGGTTGTGTGTTTGTGTGTTTGTGTGTTTGTGTGTGGTGTGTGTGTGTGTGTTTGTGTGTTTGTGCGTGTATGCGTGTGTGTGCGTGTGTGTGTGGGTGTGTGTGTGTTGTGTGTTGTGTGTGGTGTGTATATATATATCGATATATAGATATATAGATATATAGATATATAGATATATAGATATATTTATATATAGAGAGAGAGATATATAGATATATAGATATATAGATATATACATATATATGTGTGCGGTGTGTGTGCGTGCGTGTGTGTGTGGGTGTGTGTCTGTGTTTGTTTACATATCGAATGTGCGCATGTGCAGATTAAGATCACGAGATAAAGAAAAAGCTTAAGAGTTAACACATCGCTTGCACGGTTGGTTTGTATATGTGTAAAATATATATATAATATATATATATAATATACATACATATATATATATATTATATAATATATATATTATATATATATATATATTATTATTATATATATATATACATACCTACCTACATACATACATACACATACAGATATATACACACACAAATATACACAATACAGAAACACACAAATACATATACACGTAAAGATACAGAACATATATAGTTACATAGTTATATAGTGTATGCATGTATGTATGCGTGTATATATATATATATATATATATATATATATATATTATCATACGCACCTCTCCGAGGGAGTAGAGCTCAGAGGCTGCGATTCCGATTCACAGAGAATGGTGGCTTCGCCTGAGACATTCTCCCAAAATTGAGCCCAACCCCTCCTCGGAGCCTTCTGGGGGCCTCCTGGAATTTCTTGGGGCCTCTTGTGAGTTTTCTGGACTTTCTGGTACCCCAGACCCCGTCTCGGAGCCTCCTGGAGTTCTCCTGGGCATGCTTAGGCCGATTGGGGCTTCAGAACTACATGCACACACAGAGACACACATCACGCCCAGCACATCATACGTTAGACAAACATAGCATACACACACACACACACAACACCGACAACACGCAAAAAGCAAAGCACACATCACATACACATACACACCACACTCAGAATCCAAGTCGGGCCTCATGAGGCTGCAGAGTGAGGAATGTTTTGGGTTCGTCCTTATATATATACATATGTATATATCACGTATATAAAAGTATGAACGTGTGGGTTATTTTTACATATATAGAAGTTTTAGGATCATTTGTGCAGATGATCGAAATGTTGTCTAAATTTGTAAAGTTTTGCGAAAATTTCCGAATTGGAAACACGGTATCAGTAGCCCGCGAACAAAGCAAAAAAAATACGTTCTTCTTAATTTCGATACATTACGCATATATTGTAAAACGGAAAAATGTAATCGAGTCGAAGTATTTCATGTTCAATCTATTTCAGCAATTGTTTGATTATCACATTTAATATGTTCGTGTCGATCCATTCGTCAGCATAGACATTTATATATTATATAGTTTTTTTTTTTTATCATGACAGATGTTTTAACGCGTAAGCGACCTGTACACAGCATTGTATGTTTCGCGTTTGATTGGTTGAAAGTTTCTCGACAGCATAGGGCAATGTCGCAGGGTAAGACAAGTTCCAGATTAACAGATTTTTTTATTCGTAGAAAGACATTCTCAAGTTATTAGATAAAGAGATATATATTGGTGTATTTACAAAAGCAGTTCTACGAAAAGCACAAGTTTTAAAGAATTGAGGTTTCTGAGTGCAGTAATTATCAGTTACATGTTCAAGTTAAGTATGATTTATTTATTTAAAGCATTATGGTTCGATAATAACAAATATAAATTACATTTTTTTTAGTCGTTATGTTATTACATTGAGTATATGAGGCGATTTGTTTGTTCGATGATTCTTTGAGTGATACGTTTTATTGCGTTCGTTGGAATTAATTGCAGAGATGCGAACGTTTTGTTTTTTTTTTTTTCCATACATTATTATGGCACAGCAACGGATGCAGCAGTCCAGGTTTCCACACATGTTTTGTTCATTTTTAATGCAGAGGAAATTTACATATCCGCTAAGAACGATTGTGTTCGAAAATTTTTCTTCCGGAAGACGTAAGGCGGTTCGAAATTTCGGTTTTGCAGGTTCGCGGGATAAGGTGGCTCGAAAAATCTCCTCCGGAGGTCGGCCGTGTGAGGCAGCTCGAAAATCCAGATTCTCCGGAATCCTTTGAGTAAAGAATTGATGGAACTTCGGCTTCGCTCGAATCTGCATTAGGTTCCAAAGGCAATGGAATCGAAGACGCAAAACACGGTCTCAACGATTCGCTTGCAGAACCAGATTTTATTTTAGGAACATGACGTTGGAAAGCATCAAATTAACGAGGAACGCGCCTTCTTAGACGGCGCGAATTGTAAGAGTTTGCAACATTGCCCGGGAACCTCACAGCTGAGTTGCGGGCGAGGACAGGAGAGATTAAACATGCAAGGCAAACAAATATCGGCGAATTTGTCGCAAATTTCGCCCTCGAGATCGCCAGAATTCTGAATGAAAGCAATTGTCTCTCTCACAATAATATCCCGTGGTTTCATGTCGGTACGCACGGCATTTGGATCAGACACGTTGTTGTAAGATTTAATGAAATCAGCAGCTTTTCGGATAGAGAATCCCGCTGTAACTAATTTGGTTCTTAGTTGCTTTGATTTTTATATAAACGCCTTTGCAGTCGAATGTTTCGGGTTTGTCCAATTATAAAAAAAAAGAAAACGAATCCGAGAACCCAAATTCTAAATAAGACACCTTCGACACATAACGAGAATTACGCGGGCTGATATAGATTGGTACATTACCAGGTCACGCTTGATTGGGCCCAACCTCGCGTACGTGAATTTTCATGGCGCTCATCATGTTGATCTCAGTCTGGATCAAATCCTTTTGCTTGACCGTTTCGTGCTTCATGGACGTATTGTTGATGATGAAGTTAAGTTCTACGCTGCCGGAGCGTGTGGGGAACAAGTACGAGCGTGCCGCCGCTCGATGCCGCAAACCGGCTCACCAGTGCAGAATCTGCACTGGGGGCTCCCGGCGGGGCGCCACCGCTACCACCGCCAATGACGGAAGCGGGAGACGGGGGCGCAAGCGTGCCCAAAGGCACAGCCGCATTTGGAAAGGCTGAACCGGCTGGAAAACCATGATCGGTGCACATTACGTCACTGTCGTTCCGCGCAGACTTTTTTGGAAGCGACGCCTTCGGAGGCGACTTGACCAAAGGATTGACAGCAACACGTCGATCGGCAAGACGACCGGAAACATTCGAGGTAGCAAAACCAGAAACAGACGCACCTGCAGAAGCCATTGCGCGTGCAGGTGAATAGAAATGCTAAAATTTTGATTTTGCTTCAACAGGAGTTCACAAAATGCGATCGTGTAACTCACGAGTGTGCATGTTGCGCGAGAACCAGAACGTCTTTGAATACTAAAAGTTGAAGTAGTAGCAGTTGTGGGAAAAGTATAAAGTAATATTGTGATAATAATAAAAGACATAATAAATACAAATAATACTAATAATAATAGCCACACTAATAGAAGTAATTGTTCATAATAAAATTTTCGCTCTCGTTTGCCGTCGATCGTTTTTCGTCTCGCATGTTCGCTTTCATTGTTCCGCCGTGTTTCCGCGTTATCACCTTTTCCTGTGTTGCTGTAGTTGACTCTCTGAATCCTGTGCGAACCTCAGGGCGTTCGTCACATTGTGGGCGGTAATGTGCTGCGAACATTTTGCATTTCCGTTGTTTCGATATTCGAATCTGTCTGATATGTTTTCCATGAAAAACATTAATATTCCCGTGCTCAGAATTGAATTCTTTTGCCTGTCGCCGGGGCGGTCAACCACCTGATACATCTCGGTTGTCCTAGTTTGTTCGCAATGTCTGGCGCTGCTGCAGCCGCTCTTCCTGGCGAGGCAACCGACCTTAACCAGAGCATCTTGGGGACGCATTCCAGTGCAGGTGTCGGGAAGGGGCCGTTGAGTCGATTGTCAGATCGTGCTAATGCTGTGAAAGCTGCCTTGGCTCGTTCGCCTGGGGGTACGCCGGAACAGAAAAAACTTCGAACCGATGACATGATGGACGCGTGTGAGAGTCAATCGAAGGTGGAGTTTACTCCCGCGCCCGCCTTTCCAGGTGTCGGGAGCGGGAACGTAGAGCCGAGCGCCGTCGCATCTGCAGCGGCTGCTCCCGGAGCCGGCCTATTGGAAGGCAGTTCCGGTGCATGCAAAGGCCCCTTGGGTGGCGTGCATGCGGCTCCCGGGACTTGCATGGGAGGCAGTCCTGGTGGTGAGCTGAGCGCTGCTACTTTTGTGGCGGCCGCTCCCGGTTCTGGCCCTGCGGGTGGCGGTTCCGGTGCGTGCAATGGCCCTACGGGTGGCATGCATGCGGCTCCCGGGACCTGTTCTGCAGGTGGTCCCGGTGAGGGCGCGCCAGGAGTGGGTGTTATCCCCCTGGCCCCGGGCGTGGGCTCCGTCCCCCCGGGTGGTGTCCCTGGTGCGGGTTTTGTCCCCCAGCCGACACCAGCCCTTCCTGCGTTCCCGGCAGGTGCATCTGCTGGCGAAGCGGCGTTATTCGATGCATTGAAGCACATGAACTCCAATATGGCCACCAATACTTCGATGATTTCGATGTATAGCAGAATCACAATCGAGACTAAAGAGGCCATTGCAGTGGCCGTCGATCCATTGAAAGACGAAATGCAGGATCTGAGGGAGCGCTTGCAGCAGCTCGAGACCAGTTCGGGGACAGGATCTGTTGGCAAACGCCACCTGGCGCTGCTCAGCGCGATGGATGTGTCGAACCGTCGCGTCGCCTTTGTCGGGTTCGACGGGGACGACCTCAACGCGCGCGTCCTGGAGATCAACAGATATGCGGCGTCGCTGCAGAACGTGCCGAATGGCGTCGTCGGGCACTTCTTTTCCGGCCCTAAGAATAGCCAGAAGATAACCCGCGCTTCGTACCTCGAGTTCCCGTCTCCGCCGGAGGCGGCTGCTTTTTTCAACGTAGCCAAGACGCAGCGTTTCACCTTGTCGTCGAACGGTCGCGCCGTCACTGTCAAACCGGCAAAATCCCAGGTTAATTTGGCCAGGGACTGGGCTCTCCGGAAGGCCGGCGAGATGATCAAGACGGAGTCTGGCCTGGACTCCCGCATCGATTGGCAGGCTCGCGTGGTCAAGCTCGGCGAGATGATCGCCTTTGAGCAAGGGCCGGGCGACCTCCAAGGAGTTTTTAAGGACCAGTTCTCGCGCCTCCGGATCCCTTAGGGATGCGGGGGGGCTAGCTCTGGCAGTTACGCATTGCTCGCATTGCCATCCGCCCACGGTTTAGCCGTTAGTGAGCGGCCCCCGGGAACAAAACGTCTTCGCCGTCGCGGTCCTCGTTCGCACGAGGCCGTGCTCCGGAGGCAGGGCCATTTACGCTGCAGTGTTTCACTCGATCCTCCTCCCACCTCGGTTCCCCTTCCTCCCGTTCCTGCTCCTTCCTCCTTCTCGAATGCCGGTTGTAATTCCAATTGCAGTGCTCAGCGTAATTTGCATCATTATTTTAACAGTTCTTCGCAAGATACGCCTCGAGACAGGGTGCCGCGTGAATCCGGCACCTCACTGTCTCTCGCAGTTGCTGATCTCACCATCTTCCATGTTAATATCCAGAGTCTGACCCCGAAGCACCAGGCTGAGCTCGAGGGTCGTCTTCGTCTTCTTCCGAATCTGCCCGTTTGCGTTTTCCTTACGGAAACTTGGCTTGATGCCTCTTCTCCTGCTCCCTCCTTGTCTCTCTACACCGTTATTGCTAGGCGTGACAGGAATGGTCTCGGCGGTGGTGTGTTGATATTTGTTCTCACTGCGTGTGCTCACTTGTTCTCACCACTCGAGAACTCGATTTCTGCTGAGTTGATTTGGGTTTTGTTACATTCTGATTGTGGCCCTATCTTGATGTCTTGTTTCTATCGTCCTCCATGCCACGCCGAATTAGGCAGCCTTCGCTGTTTGACGGAAGAGTGGGCCTCGCACTCCCAGCACGCGGTTGGCTCTGTTTTTGTAGGTGATTTTAACGTGCATCAGAAAGATTGGCTGTATTATTCGACTCGTAACTCTCCGGAGGGCTCATTTCTCAAAGCGTGGTGCATTTCCCATGGTTTCTTCGAGAGAGTCCGCAAACCCACGCGCCAGCGGCACTTGTTAGATTTAGTTTTGACTGATTTGCCCGAGCAAGTGTCTGCAGATGTCTTGGCACAGATCGCAGACCACAGCGCGGTCTTAGCTCGCATAGTTCTGCCGCCTTTGGCCGTTGAGGATTTCTCTAGGACAGTTTGGAACTATAAGTTTGCCAACTGGGCTGCCATTCGGTCGTCCATTCGTCGTTCCGATTGGAGTTGGATCGACGCTTGCACGCCTAATGAAGCTGCTCACCGTCTTACTGTCTTCCTAGCTCAGCGTATGCACGATTTCATCCCTAAACGCGTTTTGAACTTCTCTGCTTCGCATCCGTGGCTGGATTCTGCATCTCTCGCACTTGTCTCTGCGAAGGTGTCTGCAGCAGGGACGCCCGAGTTTCCATTGGCAGTGCGGGCTTGCAGCGATGGGTTGGTCTCCGCTTATAGCAGGTACACGGTTCGCGTTCGTGCCAAATTGCGTTCATTGCGGAAGGGTTCGAAGAGGTGGTGGCATTTATCACGCGAGTTAGTCTCTCGACGTTGTCTTCCTACCTCCCCTCCTTTGAAAGATTCCGCTGGCCAGTGGGTCATGGACGCTCCTGGCAAGGCTAACTTGTTTGCACAAGTCTTCTCATCGAAGTGGTTTTTGCCTGCTCCAGTGCGCAATGAGTTCAGTATGCTCCCTCCTTGTCGCCTCTCTGACTCTTTCGTGCCTCTCCGGGCGCGCTCGGCATTTCGAGTGTTATCATCTTTGCGCGTTGACAGCGGGACCGGACCTGACCTCCTCCCTGCCAGGGTGTTGAAGATTTGCGCACGTGAGCTCACAATACCATTTACCAAACTCGCGAGGCTCATTTTGAATCGTGGCGAGTGGCCTCGTGTGTGGACTTCGCATTGGATCCACCCTCTACACAAGAGGCATTCTAAGCACAATGCGGACCACTATCGTGGTATCCATCTTACCCCCCAACTTTCGAAAGCCATGGAACGATTTCTCGGCGAACAGTTTATTCCTAGAGCAGTGTCCGAAGGCTGTTTCGGCATGTTTCAATTTGCTTACACGCCGGGCCGGGGCGCTAGAGACGCGCTGCTATGGCTTGTATTGTTTTCAATTCAGGCTTTCGGGGAGGGTGGCCGCGTTGGGCTGTACTGTTCTGACGTTTCCGGAGCTTTCGATCGAGTGCGGGCCGAGCGCTTGTTACAGAAGTTGGCTGCCGCTCCGATTCCTCGCAGCATCTTCCGAGTAATTCAGAGTTGGCTTGAGCCTCGCTCTGCGAATGTCGTGGTCGGCGGAGCCCACTCGGAACTGTTCGAAATGTTGAACATGGTGTTCCAGGGCACGGTTTGGGGCCCTCCACTTTGGAACATTTTCTTCCGAGATGCGTCTGTTGCAGTACGAGGGCTCAATTTTGAAGAAATTGTTTACGCTGACGATTTCAATGCGCTGAAAAAGTACGGTGCTTCCGTTAGTACGGCGAGTATCCTCACGAACCTCCGGGAGTGTCAATCCATTCTGCACACTTGGGGTCTCGCTAATTCAGTTGTTTTCGACGCTGGTAAGGAAAGCCACCACATTTTAAGCCATAGGCAGCCGCGCGGCGACTCATTTAGATACCTCGGTGTAGCATTTGATTGCCAGCTTCGAATGCACGCAGCCATCGACGAATGTGCAGCGACTTGTCACACGCGTGTTATGTGTCTTTTGCGCACGAAGCGTTTCCATACACTCTCGGAAATGGTGCTCTTGTACAAAAGTCATGTGTTGTCATACGCTGAATACCGCACGCCTGCGATCGCGCACGCATCGTGTAGTGCACTCCATGTGCTAGATGCCGTTCAAGACAGGTTTCTGCGCGCCGTTGGCCTTTCGGCCGAGGACGCTTGTGAGCACTTCAATTTAGCACCGTTGAACACCCGGAGAGATATTGCTATCTTGGGCGTGCTTCATAGGTCTGCAATTCGGCGTGGCCCCTCAATGTTTCATTCTTTATTTCGTATCGACTCCTCCCCTCCTCCTCCTCGGGCTCCTCGCCGGCATCGCCGCCATCTTGTTGATCCGTGCTCTTTGCGCGCCCAGCAGTTCGTCACGCAGTCCGCGCTTGGCGCGGTACGTCTATATAACATACTGCCGGACTTTGTCGTCGCTGCCAACAGTACGAAAGAGTTTCAAAGTCGAATGTCTGCGCTGTTGCGATGTCGGGTTGTTGCGGGCCATGGTTCGTGGGCTTCCACGTTTTCTTGGCGCCATCCTCTTCACAACCATTGTCTACGCAACATGCGCGACTGGCGCGGCTAGTCGAAGAAACAATAGTACTTCTTAACGGTGCTCCCTCTCCGTCCCCTCTCCTCCCTTCCTCCCCCCTTTCCTTCTCTCTCTTTTTAAGGTCACGCTGTCTGAACGCTCCCTGCGGTGGTTTTCGCAGCAGCAGTTGAGCACCCAGGCAGGACATCGTTTCACTGGTGGTGAGATTGCGCGCGATAACGAGGCTGGTAAAAAAAAAAAAAAAAAAAAAAAAAATTAAATTACAGATTTTTTTCGTTAAAAAACAAAACGGTTTCTTTTTTTTTGTAAAAAAGAAACCGGCCGTTTAAACACTTTACCCGGCCCTTCGAAAGAGGAGTCTCGAGCCTGAGCTCTCGTTCCGAGCGCCAGTTGAGTCCAGCGATGTTTTCCCATCCGCTGTTCGGCATTGCAGTGCTGTTTTATTGAAATTTTTCAAGCAGCATTGCGATCGCATTCGTTCGAAGCTTCTTTCCCTACCTCGGGGCTCGAAAGCTTGGTGGCGATTGTCGAATGAATTGTTTGGTAAATTGGTCAAGTCTTCGTCGCCCGCCCTTCGCCGTGAATGGCGCTTGGGTGGTTCGTGCTGACGAGAAGGCTCACTTTTTTGCGTCGTCGTTTAAGGATCGCTGGCATGTCCCTACGCTGCAGGACAACAGCTTTTCTGCGGTGGTGCAGCGAGCCCCAGTGGAGCAGACTTCCTTCTTGCCCGTTCGGGTTAGGCATGCAAGGTTTGTTTTAAATCATTTAAGCAGTGACTCTGCCACCGGTCCAGACGGCATTCCTGTTCGTGTTTTAAAGTCTTGCTCGTCTTCTCTCGCTTTTCCCCTTGCTCTACTCGTCCGTTCTATTCTCAGATTCGAGTTTGGCCTTCTTTGGCGATTGCATCACATTTGTCCTCTATACAAGAAGGAGGCGATGCATGATCCGAAAAATTACAGAGGAATTCTTTTAACTTCACAACTGTCTAAGTGTGCTGAACGTATTCTCCTGTCTTTTCTCCTCCCTCGCGTTTCTTGGTCGCTTCTGTTCGGGCCATTTCAATTCGCGTACAATCCAGGCCATGGCGCCAGAGATGCGATATCTTATTTTCTTCTTACTTGGCTTCTTCTCATCTCTAGCGGTTGCCGCGTAGGTTTGTACTGTTCAGATGTGGCCGGCGCCTTCGACAGAGTGAAATCCGCACGTCTTGCTTTCGGTCTTCCGACTTGTTTATGTAATGTATTTGCCAGCTGGCTGGAGGCTCGCTCCGCTCGCGTCACTGTCGCCGGTGCCTGTCCTAGAACCATTGAAATGACCGACATGGTTTTTCAGGGCACTGTGCTCGGCCCACCTTTTTGGAATTTATTTTTCAGTGATGCTCGGGAGGCCATCATCAGAATGTTGTTTCAAGAAATTATTTATGCTGATGATTTGAATGCTTTTCGTCCTTTTCCTCTCGCCACCTCCGATGCTGATGTGTTTGCGTCGGTGCAGCAGTGTCGGAGCTGCTTGCATGAATGGGGCCGTACGCAGTTGTTTTTGAGCCTTCTAAAGAAAGTTTGCACATAGTCTCGCGGAGCCGGCCGGCAGGAAGCAATTTCAAAATTTTAGGTGTCGACTTCGACTGTAAACTTATAATGACAGATGCGGTGCAGAGCTGTGTGCATGAGTGTGGCTGGAGGCTGCAATCTCTAATGCGCACGCGGCGTTTCCACACAGACGCCGAGCTTGTCTTGTTATATAAAGCACATATTTTATCATTCATCGAATACAGAACTTGTGCTTTCACACATGCCTCTAATTCCGTCTTGGCTTCTTTGGATCGAGTTCAAAGCTCGTTTCTCCGCAGTGTGGGAATTTCTGATTTAGATGCACTCCACCACTTTAAGTTAGCTCCTTTGTGTTCTCGAAGAGACATAGCCAACCTGGGTCTCATTCACAGGACTCTTCTTGGGGCCGGCCCGGCTTGTTTTAAAGAATTCTTCCAACTTGACTCGTCTCCTGTCCCCCTCCGCGCTCCTCCCAGGCATTTCCGTCATGTGGCCGATCCCTGCCCTGCCCGGGCTCCAGACTATTTAATTCGTTCCACGTTGGGCGGCGCTCGCATGTACAATCTTCTCCCTGAGAGCGTTGTCAGCGCCCAGGACGTGAAAAAATTCCAACGTCTACTGTCTGAGCTTTTGTGTTTTGCCTCAGGTCAGGTTGCGTCCTGGCCACAGCTGTTTTCGTGGCGTCTGCCGCTTGCCTTCCACGAAGTGCGCCGCTTTCGAAACTGGCGCCCGGCGGCCTGATGGCCCTTGTGGGGTGCCCAGGCGGTTTTTTTCTTGAGATAGCCACGTAAATTTTATTTTATTTCTGCGTCTCTTCTTCTTCCTTCCTTTCGTCTCTGGTCTTCTTCGTTCCCGTCCTTGTCTTTTCCCTTGTTTTTCTTCTCGTCTTCGTTCGTTCTCCTTTTCTTGTCCTTGTCTTCGTTTCTTGCTTGGCTCGCTGCCTGCTGCTGCCGTCCGTCGTCGTTCTTCTGCCTCCTCCCCTTCCTCTTTCCGCTTCCTCTGGCCGCCTGCGTGGAGCGCAGGGCGCGCGCGCTGCGCGGTCGCCGTGCACGTGGGCTTGTGCCCTTCTCCCCCCCTCTCCCCTCTTCTCCCTCCCTCTCTCTTTCTTCGCGTTGCTTCTCGTTGCTGTCTGCTTTCTCTGCTCTTGTTCTCTTCTTCTTCTTCTCTCTCTCTCTCTCTCTCTTTTCTTGTCTTTCTCTTGCTCTTCTCTTCTCTTTCTTCTTTTCCTTGTCCTCCTGCGTCTTCCCCGCCGGCCTGCCGAGCAGGCTTCGGTGGCGCCGTAGGAGACAGGCTTTTTCCCACCCTGGATGCAACTTTTTATTTTGATGTGACTTGGTGAAGATAATTGCGCTGCAGAGGTCCGATAGAAAAAAAAAGGCCTTTTTCTGATGCCCGGCGTTCACCTCGGGGAGGGGATTTGAATCCAGGTCTTGCCCTCCTCAATTTAATGTGAATTTCACCATTTGGCAAATCGATATTCAGGGTTTTTTTTCGTCTCAGTTTGAGCTGGAAGGTCGTATCTTTTCTTTCCTGCACCTCCTGCTCTAGTTTGTTTGAACGAAACTCGGTTTGATCGGGCTTCAGTCCCGAGTTTGCACGGATATACGTGCGCCTGTCGACGAGATCGGAACAGCAGCGGTGGTGGGCCGTTTTCGCGCTTGACCAGTATTGTTTGCTTGTTTCCCCCGTCGCTAGTTCTGTTTATGCCGAGTGGTGTTGGTTTGTATTTCATTTCGATTGCGGGCCTCTTTTGTTTGGCAATTGTTACAGTGTTCCCTTCTACGCCGAAGTAGTTTCCATGCAAAGTGTGTTTGCAGAGATGGAAACGCATCTATCGTCAGCCATAGGCGTATTTTTAATCGGCGATTTTAACGTCCACAATCCTATTTGGCTTCGACATTCGAACAGGCAGATTCCAGAGGGAATCGAAGTTGCACGATTGTGTGTTTATCATGGCCTTGAACAGATCGTTCGCGAACCTACCAGAGAGGAATATTTAATTGATTTAATTTAAACAGATTTGCACGAGTTTATTGTAACAGAATTCGTTTGAAGCTTTGGCCTTTGCAGCGTGGTTTGAAAGTTTGGTGGAGGTTTTCAAACCAGCTGTTCGGAAAGACCGTCAAGTCATCTTCGCCTGCTCTTCGCCGTGCTAACGGCGCGTGGGTCGTCAGAGCTGACGAGAAGGCAGATTTTTTAGCGAGTTCGTTTTCTGATCGCTGGACCATCCCAGCTGTGGAGAGGAATTGTTTTTTCAGACATTCCTGAGCGCCTTCCAGTGGAGCAGACTGACTTTTTCCCCGTCCGGGTGAGACAAGTCTTTAACGTACTCTCACAGCTCAATGCGATTCCGCTACAGGGCCTGACGAGATTCCTGTTCGCATTCTTGCCGCCTGTTCTGCCTCTCTCGCTTTGCCGCTTGCTATTTTGATAAGGTCTATCATTCGCACAGGCAGATGGCCGGAGCCTTGGCGTTTGCATCATATCTGTCACTTCCACAAGCGGAGGTCTTTGCACGATCCTGTGAACTATCGTGGAATTCACATTACTTCTCAGCTGTCCAAGTGCGCCGAACGTATTCTTCTTTCTTTCTTGTCTCCTCGTGTGTCCCGCTCCTTGTGTTTTGGTTCTTTTCAATTTGCGTATTGCCCTGGGCGCGGCGCCAGAGACGCGATTTCATATTTCTTGCTAACATGGCTTGGCCTTCTCGCAGAGGGAGCGCGGATCGGTTTGTACTGTTCCGACGTGTCCGGCGCCTTTGACCGTGTGAACTCGGACCGCCTGCTCGCTAAGCTACGCGCTTGGGGTATCCCCCCGGCTCTGTGCGCAGTCTTGTCTAGCTGGCTGGAGGCCCGGAGGGCCCGCATTACAGTTGGCGGTGCCTTCTCGCGTCTCATTTGCATGACCAACATGGTGTTTCAAGGGGCCGTTTTGGGCCCGCCTTTCTGGAACATCTTTTTCGGTGATGCCAGCGAAGCAATTTCCAGATTACACTTTCAAGAAGTTGTTTATGCCGACGATCTCAACGCCTTCCGTCCTTTCCTCTCCTCCTCTTCTGACGACGAGATTTTTGCCACTATTGGGCAGTGCCAGTCGTGTCTGCACGAATGGGGCCGTGCCAACGCTGTTGTGTTTGAGGCTTCGAAGGAGAGCCGGCACATTATTTCACGTAGCCGCCCTTCTGGTGGCAACTTTAAAATTATCGGTGTAGTTTTTGATTGCAAGCTTGTCATGTCAGATGCGGTATTAGAGTGTGTGCACGAATGTGGTTGGCGACTTCAGGCCTTGCTTCGCTCGCGGCGCTACCACACTGTCGCCGAGCTTGTTGTCTTATATAAAGCGCGCATTCTTTCGTTCATAGAATGCCGCACGCCAGCCTTCTCACACGCTTCGAATTCTGTATTGTTGCCGCTTGACCGTGTCCAGTCTGGTTTTTTACGAACCTTGGGCATAACTGAGTACGAAGCTTTGCACAACTTTAATCTTGCCCCACTTTCTGCCCGCAGAGATATAGCCAACTTGGGCCTTATTCACCGCACTGTACTCGGTTTCAGCCCTCCGTGCTTCGGTGCTTTTTTCTCCGTTGGCTCCTCCCCTCCTCCTCCCCACTCCCCTCGTCGCCACTTCCGTCACTTGCGAGACCCGTGTTCTCTCCGTGCCCCTGACTACCTTGTGCGTTCCGCATTGGGTGGCACGAGAGTGTACAACCTTCTTCCTGACTCAATCATCTCCGCTGACAATGTCAAATTGTTTCAGCGCCTTCTCTGCAAATTGCTTCGTGCCGATTCCGCCGTAAGGTCGTCTTGGCCACAGCTTTTCAGTTGGCGTGTGCCGATGGCTTCGCGCAGCCTTCGTAATTATTTTTCATGGCAGCCCGATGATTGAGTTGATCCCTCTCCTTTTTCTTCGTTCGCCTCTGTCTCCCCTTCTCGTCCTCTCGTCCCGTTCTCTTCTTCTCGTCTTCTTCCCTCTCTCCCTCTCTGCTTGCTGCTGGCGCTGCCGTCGTCCGCCGTCCTCCTCCTCTCCCTGGCTCCCTCCCCCCGTGCGGGTTCTGAGCGGTGCTCGGTCCGCAGGCGTTTTCTCGCTGGGCGCGTCCGGCGCTTCTCGCTTCTTCTCCTCCTCGCTCTCCTCCTGCCTGCTTGCCTGCGTCTCCTTCCCCTTCCCTCCCTTTCTCGTTTGTTTCTGTCTTTGTCTTCTTCTTTCGTTTTCCCCGTCCTTCCTCCGGCAGTGCGCCGCCCGCCGGCCTGCTTAGCTGGCTCCGGCGGCCGCCGTCCCGCCATGTATCTTGTCTTGTCCCTGAATTTTAAAGTTTGAATTGCCGAATGGTGCCGTGGTGTACTGCAGAGGTCCGATAGAAAAAAAAACAACTACTACTACTAGTACCACTATTATTACTACTACTACTTTTATTACTCGTGCTACCATTACTACTATTACTACTACTACTATTACTACTACTACTACTACTCTTACTACTACAGCTACTACTACTACTACTACTACTATTACTACTACTACTACTACTACTACTACTATTACTATTACTACTACTTCTACTACTACTACTACTATTACTATTACTACTACTTTCATATTACTACTACTACTTTTTAAGTATTAGTACTACTACTACTATTACTGCTGCTACTGCTACTACTACTACTACTACCACTACTACTTTTACTATTACTACTACTACTACTACTACTACTACGACTACTACTACTACTACTACTGCTAGTACTAGTACTAGTACTACCGCTGCTGCTCGTGCTACTACTACTTTTACTACTACTTCTACTATTGCTACTACACTACTACTACTGCTACTACTACTACTACTGCTATTACTACTACTACTGCTACTACTACTCTTACTACTCTTACTACTACTACTACTACTATTACTACTACTACTACTACTACTTCTACTACTACTACTACTACTACTACGACTACTACTACTACTACTTCTACTACTACTACTACTATTACCTTTATTGCTACTACTACTACTACTACCTTTACTACTGCTACTACTACTACTACTACTACTACTACTACTACCTTTACCACCACTAGTATTACTGTTTCTACTACTACTACTACTACTACTATTACTACTACTACTATTACAACTACTATTACTACTACTACTATTACTACTACTACTACTACTGCTACTATTACTACTACTACTACTACTACTTTTACGATTACTCCTATCCTTATTCCTTATTAGAATATACTCCTACTCCCCCCTCAGGCCGGCCATTAGGGGCCGCATCCGGGTGGTCCCATCCTAACCTGTAAAAAACAATACAAAATCAACATTTTTCTTATTTTTTCCTCTCGACATGGACGTCCTGTCGTCCACGGCGATAATCCATTGCAAAAAATACCACAAAGAGCACACGCGCGCGTTCATGTCAGAATCCTACCGAACACCGTGTGTTTGCAAGCATTTCAACATAAAAACATCAAAACCCAATGCTTTTTCACACAAAAATTGTACAAATTTCCCGCCCGGGCTCTCTTGCTGAAATCATAGGAAAACCATAGGAATCTTAAGAATTCGGTCAAATCCAGCGATTTCACGTCATCGCGCGGTGCACTCGCGATGCTCTGTCATGCACCCAGGCCGCGAATCCTGTGCAAAAAATACCACAAAGAGCACACTCGCGCGTTCATGTCAGAATCCTACCGAACACCGTGTGTTTGCAAGCATTTCAACATAAAAACATCAAAAACCCAATGCTTTTTTACAAAAATGCTTTGGGGTGTCCTGTCAGACCGTCGGGCTTCCTCCGGCCACCTCTGCCTTCCTGCGGTGTACCGGGCCATTCTCGACTCGTCTGGCAATGCGTGCGCGGCATTCAACGCGCGCTCGCCAGTTCCCGTCGGCAACCGCCATCGCGGCCGCATCAGCTGTACCAAACCGGCTGGCCGGTGTGACTTCGGCCGCCAGTTGTGCCAGCTTTGCTTCTGATGTTGTGGGAGGGCGGGTGGGACTGGGGATGCCATGCT
Source organism: Prorocentrum cordatum (assembly GCA_963575745.1). Classification (NCBI taxonomy): domain Eukaryota; class Dinophyceae; order Prorocentrales; family Prorocentraceae; genus Prorocentrum; species Prorocentrum cordatum. The sequence continues at coordinate 422,924 of CAUYUJ010010635.1, forward strand.
TGACTCGCTCGAGCTGGCTAGCTTGACTCCTACTCCTACTCCTACTCCTACTACTAGGACTAGTCCTACGACTACCACTATTTCTACTGCTAGTACTACTACTACTACTAGTAGTACTACTACTACTACGACGACTACTACTACTACTACTACTACTACTACTAGTACTACTACTACTACTAGTGCTACTAGTATGGCCACTACCAATACTACTTGCTCTCACGAAGTTACTTCTACATATATTAGTTTTGTTACCACTGGCCAGGGTAAGACAACTATTTTTTTTGCGAGTTAGTACTTTCTGTCTCGTTGGACAGCAAAAGAATTAATTCGCAAGTTAATATTTGTTCTTGTCGGTGGGAACTGAGAAGAATTAGCTCGCAAGTTATACTTTTTGTGTCGGTGGGAGCATGAGAAGGTATTACCTCGCGAGTTCATATTTTTCTGGAGGTGGATGTGCATCCGAGATGAAAAGTATGAACTCACGAGTTAATTCTTTTGTAACTCGTGATTCGAGTGTTGTCGATATATATATATAAGAGAGAGAGAGAGAGAGAGAGAGAGAGAGAGAGAGAGAGAGAGAGAGAGAGAGAGAGAGAGAGAGAGAGAGAGAGAGAGAGAGAGAGAGAGAGAGAGAGAGAGAGAGTATAAGGGATTAGAAGGTATCAATTTGCGAGTTAATATGTTCCGATTCCCGATATACGCGTTTTCCCAATGGAAAACTGTAACCTGCGAGTTTAACATGTTTGGTTTCTGTGTATACACAGAAATACAAGCTTAGAAAGTTACAAGAAAACCGATTATATGTTCTATTTCAAGTTATCCAGCAATTCGTTCTAATTATCATATTCTTAGTTGTAAATTTAGTACGTTCCAAGAGAGTATTAATTGATTGTTCTTTTTTGTTGTGATCGATGGATTGGTACTATACCGCAAGCGTTTGCATTTTAAGGCGTGTTGTCATTCAGTCCATGTCATTGGAATTTGATTCGTGAGTGACACATTGATTTCGATTGATTTACATTTTCGTTTGTTTATAATCAGACAAAAAGATTAATCCAGATATTCAGATCGACCCACCACAATTAATTACAGAGGGATTGGGCGGCACTACAATTTTTTTGATCCATTACGGTCAAAATGATTACCAAGGTATTCTTATGGATTAAGTAGGCTAAATTCCCGTAAACATTCCGGTAATGCAGCATAAATTTGTAGCTTTTAGCAATGAGCAAGAACTAGAGAAGGTGACCAAAAGCGTGTTTTGGTATTTCTTTAACAGGGTAACGAAAACGAAAACGACAATAATTTGCGAATTTATCCAGGAATGCACAGGTTTTTTGTTAGTGATTATTAAGTTGTTTTGGTTTTGCATTTTTTATTACTATTTTAAAACATAATATTAAACACATTATATGTATTATGTATATATATATACATATTATTATTATTATTTATATATGGTTATATCAGTTATTCCTTCATTTTTTCATTATCATGTTTTTTTTTCCGGTTCGTTAGCATGAACAGTTCCCTTAGGTGAAACAGCGGGTTGCCGCGAACACGCCTGCCTTGCAGCGATAATCACCGAAGGCGCGCGTAAACGGGCACAGTTTTCTGTGATTAGCCGTGCCAGTCTCGAAAAAATCTCAGAGGCTAGGTATTCTAAGTTCTGCACGTTTCCGTAACAAGGTGGCCGGGCAGTTTTGCACACAAGACCGGACCGCAATCATAATGAAATAAAAACCATGCAATCTCAGTGGAGGTGGAAGGAGGAAGATAGGAGAACAAATGAATGTGAAAATCACATGCGAAAGCCAAGACTCCGCCACCGGAGGAATTTCTGTCTCTGCGGCAACATGGAGTAAGAGGCAAGGAAGAGGGAAGGACAATAATCATTCAATTTCGTCTCATTGAGACATACCATCGCTGGCAATTTTGGCAAAATCGTGAGACAAGTTTCCAATTCATTTGTGTGAGAGGCAAACCCGTCCACATGCACATGGTCAATGGTGAGGAAAAACGCATCGAGGAACAGTGAGGAGCTGGATTCTCGCAGTTCCCTGCCCCGAGGCGGTGTATTGGAAGAACTTCGAAAATAATCGCACAATGAACGCTGTGTACGAGAATGGGGAACGGAAAGAAGAAAGAACAGGAGGTGTCTTTTGTTCGAACCATCTCGAAGAAGACTCAAGGTGTTCCATGCGATCCCTCAAATCCTGCATTTCGCCTTTCAATCGATCGACGACCATTGCAATGGCTTCTGTAGTCTCGTTTGTGATTCTGCTATACATCGAAATGCTAGAAGTATTGGTGGCCATGTTGGAGTTCATATGCTTCAATGCATCGAATAACGCCTTTTCGCCAGCTGATGCCTCTGCCGGGACCGCAGGAAGGGCTGGTGCTGGCTGGGGGGCGAAACCCGCGCCAGGAACACCACCCGGGGGGGCGGAGCCCACGCCCGGGGCCAGGGGGATAACACCCACTCCTGGCGCGCCCTCTCCGGGACCACCTGCAGAACTGGTCCCGGGAGCCGCGTGCATGCCACCCGAAGGGCCATTGCGCGCACGGACAAAACAAATATTATAATATATTAATACTATTAAAACAAAACTATTTTTTTAAACACATACATATATATACATATATATATATTATATATTATAGTGTATATATATAAAACAAATATTTTATTATCAGCCTCGGACATGCATGAACTTTTCACCACTGGCCTTCTTCAGACAGGCGAACAAACAGCCGCCGATCGAAAGGGAGACCCTTTCCACTAAAAAATCAGCAGGGAGGGACGGGGACGGAGGGGAGGGAGGGGGAGGGAAAGGCGAGAAAGGACAAACTAGGCCAGCGCCCACGCGCGATGAGCCAGAGAGGGTGGAAGGCGAACGGCTGACGCCACGAAAGCAAAACCTTCCACTGGACGTCTCCCGCGTGGGCCCGGTAGCGCAGAAACAACTGAAGCATGCATTGAAAATCTTGGACAGTAGGTTGGCGCGCGATTGCGTCCGGTAAGATATTGTACATCCGGGCGCCTCCAAGAGGAGACTTGCGGACATAATCTGGCGCAGAGGCGCTGCATGGATCTTGAAGTTGCCTGCTGTGGAGGGGCGAAGAGCGGGGGCGAGAGGAACGAGGGGGAACAGAGGAAGGGGAAAGGCGGGGCGGAAGAAACGGGAAAACATGAGAGGTCCCAAACCAATGGCACTACGGTGGGTAAGGCCAAGGATAGCAATATCCCGGCGGACAGATAGCGGAGCCAAACAGTGGTCCTTCAGTGCTGACTTTTCGGTTACTTCAAGCGCTCGGAGAAACCGATACTGCACCGAGTCTACAACAGACAGTGCGGTAGATGAAGCGTGGCTAATGGCTGCCGTCCAGTATTCAATATACGACAAGATGTGGCTTTTGCACAGAAGGACCAACTCCCGAGTGTTATAATAACGGCGACAATTTAAAGTAGACCGGGAGCGCCAGCCTGCTTCGCAAGTTCACTCAGAAATGGCATCTCCCATGAGAAGCTTGCTGTCGAATGTGACTCCCGAAGACTTGAAACTGTCACCATGCGGCCAGGAATGAGATAAGAACTACACCGTTTGCGTGCCCCCAGGAATGCAATTTGTTCTGACGCTCGTGCATTGCCGCATAGGCCTCTGCGTTTGTCTCGTCTCGCTCTAAAACTTTAAACGCATTGAGGTCATCAGCAAATGTGATTTCTTGAAAACCTACACTGCGGACGGCCTCTTTGGAGTCGGAATGAAAGACGTTCCACAGAACAGGGCCCAAAACAGTGCCTTGAAATACCATATCAGTCATGGTGATCGCACGAGACAGTGCACCCGCAACAACTACATTCGCCGTGCGTGGCGCCAGCCAACTGCTGAGGGCAGCCAACACGGAGGGGTGCAAACCAGAAACTCCTAATTTGGCTTTTAAGCGGTCGGCTGAGACTCTGTCGAACGCACCAGCAGCGTCGGAGCTGCGCACAGCAACTCGCCTACCATCGCCGAATGCGACGAGGCAGGTCAGAACGAAAAACAAAATCGCATCTCTCGATCCTCTGCCAGGCGTGTAAGCAAATTTAAAATCACCATAACTCAGTTCCCGCACAAGCCAGGGCACAAACAAAGAAGCAATCAGCCGCTCCACGACCTTCGACACTTGTGAAGTAAGATGGATTCCTTTGTAATTGCCAGCGTCGTGCTTCGACCTGTTTTTGAAAAGAGGGTGAATCCAGTGGATGGTCCAACAGCGCGGCCACTCTCCACACGACAGAACACGACGAGCGAGAAGAACAATGGGAAGAGACAATTCTTGAAAGCACACCTTCAAACCACGAGCTGGGATCAAGTCCGGCCCCGTGCCACTGTCAATGCACAAATTCTTCAAGACTTTCGAAGCGGAGCGGAGACGGAGAGGAGGGGGGCCAAGGGAAGGCGAGGAGGGAGGAGGGGGAAGGGAAAACGCTGTGGGGATTAAAACTGGACTCTGCCATTTTGCTTCAAAAGATCGTGCAAATTCGTTTGCCTTGTCGGCCGCCTGGATCGCCCAAGGGCCGTCTGGAGTTCGAACGGGCGGCGAAACTTCTTTGGGGACTTTGCACATTAAATCGCGAGACAGCTTCCACCAGCCTTTGCTGCCGGATCGGATCGAGCGAAGCTTAGCACGAGTGCGCCCGATATAATCGTGCAAAGCATTCGACATAGCATGGCTGCAAGCTCGGACTGCAAATTGAAACTCTGGCGAACCCTCGGCCTGTGCTTTCAGCCGCACCTTATCTAGACAGTCCGTCGTCAGCCAAGGGTGGGGCGACGACGACGACCGGATCAAGACAGACGGAATAAAATCTCGCATGCCGTTTAAAATCGCGCTTGTGAGCTGCGCAGCGGCTTCGGTTGGGCGGAAACGGCAAATAAATTCCCAATCTGTCTGCCGGAAACGGCGTCTAAGCGACGGCCAGGAAGCCTCCGAATATTTCCATCCTCGGCGCGCGACCGTAGACGGAAGGAGAGGAGGAAACGAAAGAGAGCAGAGAACGAGAGAATGGTCGGCGATCTTGGGAAGAACCGCGCACTCGATCTGCTCGTGAAGATCTGTTAAAACAAGATCGAGAAGATTAGTGCCCCGAGTTGGTGCTTTGACGCATTCCCTGAAACCATGTAATGAACGCCAATTCTGCATCGCGATTCCCTCCGGGCTAGTGTGTCTGGAAAAGCGTAGCCACTGAACATGGTGTAAATTCAGGTCTCCAACGAGAACGGTTCCGATAGCTAAAGACGCGTGTCGGGACCACTCTGCTAAGAAAGAATTTATCGTTGCAAGTTCGCCGTAATGGGGCGGGCGGTGCCAACATGCAATTAAAATGGGCCCGCACTGAGAATGAAACAATGTCCATAAAATTTCGGCCTGAGTAGAACAAGGAAGTGGAGGGAATAAACGTGCGAACCTGTCGATGGCAAACGTAAGAACTCCACCTCCGCGGGCGTTTCTATCCTTGCGGTCAATCAAAGAATGCCCGCTCAGGCACGGTGTTGGACAGAATCTGTCGAGTTTGCTCTCATTGATCAAAACAAGCAAAGGGAGGGCGGGGAAAACAGACAAACGAGCCTCAAGCTTGGCACGATGATTAAAACAACGTCGATGTTTATATGCAACATGGTGAAATTCAGTGAAACAGCCGACAGTGAGGGTCCGGGTTCGCGCGGACCCCTGCCGGGAGGCGAATTCGGTTGGAAGAAAGGCGAGATGGATCCCTGATTAAAATCAACACCGCGCACGCGCTGAAGCACAGGTTGGGGGCAGGAAAGGAAGAGGAGGGGGCGGGCGACGAGAGACAGGGGTAAGGCCGGTCGAAAATTCCGGGTTAAGGCGATTCAAAAAATCCGGGTTAAGGCGATTCGAAAAATGCGGGGTAAGGCGACTCGAAAAATCGCCGTCTGAGGGGCCAGGATGCGCATAATTAAGTTGCACTCCATTGCTCGCCCCAGAAAATGAAGCAGACGAAAAACGAACTGCATTGCCGCACTGGCGTGTCAGAAAGGATGCCGCTGATCTTGGGCCACGACGACGGAAACGAAAATAACGCGAAAGACCCGCGGGCCGCTCGCAATCCGTTTGACGGAGGGCGGGAGTAGAACTAACAGAATTGAGGTGAAACGGTGAGCGAGCCCCCAAACACCTCTACTTCAACGAAAGCTTCGAATAAGGAGGCAAAAACACTCCCTCGAAGTCAGTGCTGGATTGCTCAAATGCCTTCGAATCGGAAACCTTGACGACGCGATTTTTAAAATCGGCCTCAACAGCCGCGCCAGAACCGACGGCCTGTTTCAATACTTCAATTGCTTTCCGCAAGGCCCAATCACGATGCTTCTGGTATTTAGTCTTTGCGGGCCTCACGGTGATATTGCCGGTGGCGCTCTTGAAAACGATGCTCTTCGCGCTCTCTAGAAACTTGTTCCGAGACACCTCGGAGGAAAACTCGATGCGCGAGACTTTGGTTGCTGTCTGCGCGTTCCGCGGGCCCTGCGTGAAATGACCAACAGAAGCGGCGGGCGCATTCTGAAACCTGCGCAAATACTCCTCAATCTCGTTCGTCTGGCTGTCTAACGACAAGGCAGTGGAGAAACCAGAAAGAGCAACCTGTCGATTCGCCGCATCCATCGAATTGATCAGCAGGATCTGCTCCTTGGAAAGGCCAGACGCGGGACGAGCTTCCACTGCGTCGAGACGACTGCGTACATCGGCAATCTCGTCTTTCCAGGGATCGACAGCCTGAGAAATCGCAACCCGCGTGGCCTTCATCATCTCGATCTGTGAATTCTGAATAGAGACACTGGTTGGCATGGTGCTGATGATGTAGTTCAATTTCTCGCTGTCAGACGCCGAATCTGGGAGGTGGAACCGGTTCTGGAGCCAAGGGGGCGTCTGCCAATGGATCCAGTGGATACGCCGCCCGGGAACCGCTTGCAAGGCCGCCCGAAGGCCCTGCCGCATGCGCCGGGGGGATGGAACCCGCGCCCGCGCAAGCGCCCGGGGCCGGAGCCGCGCCAGGGACCGCTGCACTGGGGGACGAACCCGCGCCAGGAGCGGTCGGCGCGCGGCTCGACGCACCATCGCCTCCGGAGGAGGGGGGCGGAGCAGCTCCCGGGGGGACAACACCCGCACCTGGTCCAAGACTGCCACCCGCGGGGCCGGTCAAGGAACCACCACGCGCGCCGGGCCAGGCGGGGGCAGGAGCAAAAGCCTCGGCTGCCATGCCGATATTCTCACCTGTCCGAAGCGACGTCTTCGGCGGTGAAGCCTGGGCTGCCGCTTGGACAGCAGCGCGACGATCAGCCAGTCGACTCAGAGGATTGTTGCCCTTCTCGGCGCCCTTGCTGAAAAGACTCTGAGACAACTCTGTAGATTCGCCTGCAACAGCAGCTGCTGCGGCACCGGACATGGCGTGATGAAAAGGGAATCGTGAAATGTAATCGGATCTCTCAAAAAGCACTCGTGCAACTCACGGGTGAGCGCGATGTGCTGGGGGACTGAGCAGCCTGACTACTTCTTGAGCCAAAATGGCTACGGCGCTCGGCTCTACGTTCCCACTCCCGACGCCTGGAAAGGCGGGCGCGGGAGTAAACTCCACCTTCGATTGGCTCTCACACGCGTCCATCAAGTCATCGGTTCGAAGTTTTTCTGTTCCGGCGTATCCCCGGGGGAACGAGCCAGGGCAGCTTTCACAGCATTAGGACGATCTGACAAACGACTCAACGGACCCTTCCCGACATCTGTGCTGGAATTCGTCCCAAAAGTGCACTGGGTAAGGTCAGTTGCGTCGCCGGGGAGAGCGGCATCGGCAGCGCCAGACATTGCGAACGATGTAGGACAATCGAGGTGTATAAGGTGGTTGACTGCCCCGGCGACAGACAAAATATATACCTTGACCGCCCCGGCGACAGGCCATGATAGCTTGTGAGCTCGTGCCAAAACATCCTTGGGCCACGCAGCCTTGAGCGAAAATGCCTTGAGCGAAAATGCTTTGAGCGAAAATGCCTTGAGCCAAAATGAGGCGGCTTGGCGTTTCTATCTTAGTGCACAGTTTTTTTCGTCTTGCAGAAATACAGGCAGTATCATGCGGTTTGATGTAAAATCAGCGCGTAGTTTTCAAGTATTTCTTTTTTCCGATGTTTCCGCAATGCATCATTTAATATGTTCTTTCTATAGAATTAGTTTGAAGTCAGTTATCTTTTTAATGAAGTTTGTTTGGTTGATCAAAATAGAAGATTCGATAAACAAAAGTACATTTTTTGTTATTATTAGTATTATTATATATAAAATCAGACAGGTATTAATTTGCATTTTTTTTCTGATTTGGGGTATTCATATATCGTTAATAGAAAAGTAGGAATTTACAGAAATTCTCAAAAATCTCAAACACTATAAAAAGCAGTGGTACATTCTACAATTTCCTGTCTTTCTGACGATGAGAATACATATTCGAGATAAGAACATGTATAAAGGGTTTTATTTTTATTTTACAGTAAGATTCAGAAGTTTAAGGCAGCTTGCGAGAAATAGTACGACGTTTTTTTTTTTTTTTTTTTTTTTTTTTTTGGGGGGGGGGTAAAGAAAAATAATTATATTTATATTTTATACATTTATATATATATACATATATATAAATATTATGTAAAAAATGATATTTCAATTACTCCAGAACACATTGTAGACTGCACATGAACAGCACACGTAGCTAAGATAAAGAAAGCAACCTGTTGATCCCATGAAGGAACTTCGGACATTGTAGAATATTGGATATTCATATTAGTTATTTGCGTGTATATACGCGCAAATCAGTGCGTTTGTATGTTGCATACTTATTGTATTTCTTGCATTGTTTAAAACATATTTCAAAGAGATGTGATATACTATCATAAAGAACAACATAATTCAAAAACAAACAAATATTTTTGTTTGACAACATATCAAAGACAAAGGAATTCACAATATATGGTTCGATTTATTGTTGAATACCTTTAAATACAGAATTTAATTGTTTATATGTTGATAGTATGGATCAGGAATATAAAGTTATATATATATATATTTGTATATTTTTTATACATCGATTTAGCATGTGTGCGCTAATTGAAAACGAGAAATAATAACAGGGTGCAAAATAACGGCTACCATGTATATCACGCTTGTGTATCACGCATTTCTTATTACACAATTTGGAATACGATGCAAGAAAGCATAGATTCTTTAAACTGGAGAAGTTAGAATTCATCATGATGAAAAGTTTGCAGTTTTGCATATGTTTACGATATTTGTGGCACCAGTATCGAACGAACGTCACGCCGGAAAGTTCTTTGGCGTCGAATAGAAGGACGTTAATCGAATAGAAGAACGTTCATAGAGTAGATTTAGTCGATGAACATTCAAAACCCATGGAGATGACTTGAGCAGGTAAAACGTGGATAAGAAGCGGAAATTTATTGACAGTGTGCAGCTTGGATTTGCGAGTGATCAATTGTTTTGGTTTTCTGTGACATTGTTGTTTATAGCGCATTGTTTGCTTGCGTTGAAGACACGACGCAACCAAGGGCAGTAGAACATGTATTCTTACGTGATGATAAATTCAAACAATGTTGAACATATTGATTCAGACGCAAGACGGCGCCATGTTGGCGAAGCAAATGCCTGAACCCTGTCGCTCGAAGGTTCCCATTCAAACAGTATCGGTCGTGCGATGGTATTCATAGGGTCAGTCTTATGTTTGATTTTGTTACGACCGTAACGAATTTGCATTCTTATGTTTTGTTTGTCTGGGTTCAAGAATTGTTTGACGTGTTTTTTTTCATGTTCAGTATCCAGTATTTGTATTATTATATGCACGACTACAGTCGTTTTTTTTTTTTTTTTTTTTTTTTTTTTTTTTTTTTTTTTTTTTTTTTTTTTTTTTATTATAAATATATATATATATATAAAATTAAAGAAGAAAAAACCACAACATATTATGTTTTAGTACATTTTCCAATACAGTTTGAGTATGGTATTTGAAGATCGCATTTGCTCGAGGTTCCGTGGATGCCCCCTGCGAGTTTGAGTTTGGTACCGTGCCCAATGTTGTTGGTTGCGCGGAGGGATCGCGACGGCCTTGGTGGAGGCGTTGCCATTTCGCCCACATGTCAATCGCCTTTGTTTGTTGTTTTTTGCTGTCGTCTGCCGTCGCGGGAATAGTGTGTGTTTGGCCCAATTTTGACATGTTGCTGGTATAGGCGGTCTTGCTTTAATGAAATTCAGTCGATCAAGTCGCCTTCCGATGAATGGTTGATAGCAATACTTAATTTATTTAATTTTAACGAGTTTGCCGAAGTGTCTGTTCTTCCGATAATTGCAGATCGTCGGGTCGTTTTTTTTTTGTTTTTTTTTTTTTGTTTGTTGTTTTTTCTTTTTGTCCGTCTCCCTATGCACGAGGATGTGTTGGCCGTTTAATGTTTCGAATTCGAAGTGCGCCCCTCGTGAGCTCGATTCTAAAGATTGGAGTTGCCTTAACGGGGGCCTGGATTTTGGAGCGCAGTCTCACGGATAATATTCTGCATGCTGCGGAGCGTCACGTTCGCACAGTCCCTGCGCCGGTCCGGTGGAGCCATCCTGGGCTGGCGCAGGAATGTTTCGACGCTGTGATTCGTGAAGCCACGGCTGCAGATTCTCCAGAGTTTCCGCTTGCAGTGCAGGATTGCAGCAGAATTCTGTTAGATTATGGTAACAGAATTCGTTTGAAGTTTCGTTCTTTGCAGCGTGGTTCGAAAGCTTGGTGGAGGCTTTCAAACCAGCTGTGCGGCAAAACCGTCAAGTCGTCTTCGCCTGGTCTTCGCCTTGCCAATGGCGCGTGGGTCTTCAGAGCTGACGAGAAGGCAGATTTTTTCGCGAATTCGTTTTCTGATCGCTGGACATCCCAGTTGTGGAGAGGAATTGTTTTTGACATTCCTCAGCGCCTTCCAGTGGAGCAGTTGAGTTTTTCCCGTCCAATTTTTTTAACGTGCTCACACAGCTCAAAAGTGATTCTGCTACAGGGCCTGACGATATTCCTGTTCGCATTCTTGTCGCCTGTTTTGCCTCTCTCGCCTTGCCGTTTGCTATTTTGATTGGTGTATAATTCGCGCAGGCAGATGGCCAGAGCCTTGGCGTTTGCATCGTATCTGTCCCGTCCACAAGAGAACTTGCGAGACCCGTGTTCTCTCCGTGCCCTGGACTACCGTGTGCGCTCCGCATTGGGTGGCGCGAGAGTGTACAACCTTCTTCCTGACTCAATCATCTTCGCTGACAGTGTCAAATTGTTTCAACGCCTTCTGTCCAAATTGCTTCGTGTCGATTCTGCCGTGAGATCGTCTTGTCTCGTCTTCCCCCCTCTCCCCCTCTCTGCTTGCTGCTGTCGCTGCTCGCTGCCGTCGTCCGCCGTCCTCCTCCTCTCCCTGGCTCCCTCCCCACGTGCGGGTTCTGAGCGGTGCTCGGTCCGCAGGCGTTTTCTCGCCGGGCGCGTCCGGCGCTTCTGGCTCCTTCTCCTCCTCGCCCTCCTCCTGCCTGCTTGCCTGCCCCTTCTCCCCCTTCCCTCCTTCCGTCGTTTGTTTCTGTCTTTGTCTTCTTCTTTCGTTCTCCCCGTCCTTCCTCCGGCAGAGCGCCGCCCGCCTGCCTGCTTAGCTGGCTCCGGCGGCCGCTGTCCCGCCATTTATCTTGTCTTGTCCCTGAATTTTAATGTTTGAATTGCCGAATGGTGCCGTGGTGTACTGCAGAGGTCCGATAGAGAAAAAAGCTTGCGTTCCTAAAGCATTATCATTGTCGGAGATATGAATGTTCATCGCGCCGGGTGCCATAGCAGAATATTTCTCCGGAGGGTGCTGCTCTTCTCCAGTGGTGCCGGACAAACAGGTTCACTGAGTGCGCGGAGAAACCAACCCCAGGCAATTATTTATTATATTAGTTTAATGCACGTCGCTGTTCTCGCAGAAGTTGCCGACCGCAGAGCTGTACTTGCCAGCGTTTCTCTCCCGCCCTTGCAGTTTGAGGCTGTCGCCCACCCGTGCATTTTGGCATTTCGGAAGTGCGAATTGGAGATGTCTGAACAGAGTCATTTTCGAGTACTGTAGCGGTTGGATTGACAGATCTCATCCTGATATTGTCGTGCCGTTTCTCACGCTTGTTTATCGCGCATTTATTATTGCACAATTTGGAATACGGTGCAAGAAAGCATATTTTTTTTAAAACTTGAGAAGTTTGATGACAAGTTTGTGCAGTTTTGCATATGTTTACGATATTTGTGGCACCAGTATCGAACGAACGTCACGTCGGAAAGTTCTTTGGCTTCGAATAGAAGAACGTTAATCGAATAGAAGAACGTTGATAGAGTAGATTTAGTCGATGAACATTCAAAACCCATGGAGATGACTTGAGCAGGTAAAACGTGGATAAGAAGTGGATTTTTTTTTGACAGTGTGCAGATTGGATTTGCGTGTGATCAATTGTTTTCGTTTTCTGTGACATTGTTGTTTATAGCGCATTGTTTGCTTGCGTTGAAGACACGACGCAACCAAGCGCAGTAGAACATGTATTCTTACGTGATGATAAGTTCAAGCAATGTTGAACATATTGATTCAGACGCAAGACGGCACCATGTTGGCGAAGCAAGTGCCTGAATCCTGTCGCTCGAAGGTTCCCATTTAGACAGTATCGGTCGTGCGATGGTATTCATAGGGTCAGTCTCATGTTTGATTCTGTTACGACCCTAACGAATTTGCATTCTTATGTTTTGTTTGTTAGGGTTCAAGATTTTTTTGACGTGTTTTTAATGTTCAGTATTCAGTATTTGTACTCTATGCACGATTACAGTCATTTTGATTTCTTTATCAGATGTTTTAGTTCATTTTCCACTACAGTTTGAGTAGTCCCTCCTTTTTCTCCTTTTTGTCCGTCTCCTTATGCACGAGAATGTGTTGGCCGTTTAATGTTTCGAATTCGAAGTGCGTCTCTCGTGAGCTCGATTCTAAAGATTGGAGTTGCCTTAACGGGAACCCGGATTTTGGAGCGCAGTCTCACGGATAATATTTTGCGTGCTGCGGAGCGTCACGTTCGCACGGTCCCTGTGCCGGTCCGGTGGAGCCATCCTGGGCTGGCGGAGGATGTTTCGACGCTGTCATTCGTAAAGCCGCGGCTGCAGATTCTCTAGAGTTTCCGCTTGCAGTGCAGGATTGCAGCAGAATTCTTCTAGATTGTTGTAACAGAATTCGTTTGGAGCTTCGTTCTTTGCAGCGTGGAAAGCTTGGTGGAGGCTTTCAAGCCAGCTTTGCGGCAAAACCGTCAAGTCGTCTTCGCCTTGTCTTCGCCTTGCCAATGGCGCGTGGGTCTTCAGAGCTGACGAGAAGGTAGATTTTTTCGCGAATTCGTTTTCTGATCGCTGGACATCCCAGTTGTGGAGAGGAATTGTTTTTGACAAATCTCAGCGCCTTCCAGTGGAGCAGTTGAGTTTTTCCCGTCCAAGTTTTTAACGTGCTCACACAGCTCAAAAGCGATTCTGCTACAGGGCCTGACGATATTCCTGTTCGCATTCTTGTCGCCTGTTTTGTCTCTCTCGCCTTGCCGTTCGCTATTTTGATTGGTGTATAATGGCCGGAGCCTTGGCGTTTGCATCGTATCTGTCCCGTTCGCAAGAGAACTTGCGAGACCCGTGTTCTCTCCGTGCCCTGGGCTACCGTGTGCGTTCCGCATTGGGTGGCACGAGAGTGTGCAACCTTCTTTGTGACTCAATCATCTCCGCTGACAATGTCAAATTGTTTCAACGCCTTCTGTCCAAATTGTTTCGTGTCGATTCTGCCGTGAGGTCGTCGTGGCCAGAGCTTTTCAGTTGGCGTGTGCTGATGGCTTCGCACAGCCTTCGTAATTATTTTTCTTGGCAGCCCGATGAGTGAGTTGATCCCTCTCCTTTTTCTTCGTTCGCCTCTGTCTCTTCCCTTTCTCGTCCTCTCGTCCCGTTCTCTTCTTCTCGTCTTCCCCCCTCTCCCCCTCTCTGCTTGCTGCTGTCGCTGCCGTCGTCCGCCGTCCTCCTCCTCTCCCTGGCTCCCTCCCCACGTGCGGGTTCTGAGCGGTGCTCGGTCCGCAGGCGTTTTCTCGCCGGGCGCGTCCGGCGCTTCTGGCTCCTTCTCCTCCTCGCCCTCCTCCTGCCTGCTTGCCTGCCCCTTCTCCCCCTTCCCTCCTTCCGTCGTTTGTTTCTGTCTTTGTCTTCTTCTTTCGTTCTCCCCGTCCTTCCTCCGGCAGAGCGCCGCCCGCCTGCCTGCTTAGCTGGCTCCGGCGGCCGCTGTCCCGCCATTTATCTTGTCTTGCCCCTGAATTTTCACGTTTGAATTGCCGAATGGTGCCGTGGTTTTGCAGAGGTCCGATCGAAAAAAAAGCTTGTGTTCCTGAAGCATTCTCATTGTCGGAGATATGAATGTTCATCACGCCGGGTGATTGCGCCATAGCAGAATATTTCTCCGGAGGGTGCTGCTCTTTCCCAGTGGTGCCGGACAAACAGGTTCACTGAGTGCACGGAGAAACCAACCCCAGGCAATTATTTATTATATTAGTTTAATGCACGTCGCTGTTCTCGCGTAAGTTGCAGACCACAGAGCTGTACTTGCCAGCGTTTCTCTCCCACCCTTGCAGTTTGAGGCTGTCACCCACCCGTGCACTTTGGCATTTCGGGAGTGCGAATTGGAGATGTCTGAACAGAGTCATTTTCGAGTACTGTAGCAGTTGGATTGACAGATCTCATCCTGATATTGTCGTGCCGTTTCTCACGTAGATTTTAAAAGGCTTTATGCTTTTGCACGTGCCCCGGTCCCCTGCAGTTCATCAAGTGGCACACCCGTGGGTCAATGAACACTGTTTAGGACAGGTGCGGAAGAATAGGGGCGCGGCCAGCATTGATGGATTCCCACGGGCTGTTGCTGACTGCAGCGCTTCTTTTCTGCGTGCGTTTCGGTCTTACAGTGCCCATGCACGTGATAAGCTCCGCCGCCTGCACAGAGGGACTAAGAAATGGTGGGAGATTTCGAAGAACTTTTTCTCTCACGTGCACGAGCCTTCCTCGTCTCCGCTGCGCCGGGCGAGCGGCAGTTGCGCCGCCGGGGCGGCTGACAAGGCCGAGGTGTTCTCGCGCTCTTTTCAAGACAGACGGCGTCTGCCTGTCGCGCAGTCTAATGAATTCTCGGATTGCTGTTGTTTTTTTTACTTGGTCCAGGCAATTTTTCTTGCGTCGTTCGCGCTCGCTTTTGTCGGGCCTTTCCCCGTGCCCTCCGCCCTGCTTCATGGGGCCGGCCTTGACCTCATCCCAGCGAGGTTTTTGAAAGAATGCGCCAATTCACTTGCCACTCCTGTCGCCGAGCTGGCTCGGCTCATCATTCGGACAGGATGCTGGCCTCGTGCTTGGTGCGAGCATTGGGTGCATCTTTTGCACAGGCAGTCTGCCCTCTGTGACCCGGACAATTACAGAGGCATCCAGTTGACCGCGCAATTGTCCAAAGTTGTGGAGCGTGTTTTGGCCCAACTTTGTCCCTCGGCTCGAGCGCTTGGGCGCCTACGGGTCGAATGAATTCGCATGCTGCCGCGAGCGCGGGGCGAGAGATGCCGTGCTTGATTTCATTTTGCGGTGGCTTGTCGCTTTCGCAGGCGGCCGCCGCGTGGTTGTATCTCGTTGTCTGTCCAACCGGACATTGCTACTGTCTTGGACAGTTGGCTCCTGCCACGGAGCGCCCGCGTCGTCGTCCAGGGATCTTTGTCGGGCCCAGCGCGCATGGAAAACATGGTCTACCAGGGTGCCGTGTTAGGTCCTATTTTGTGGAACGTGTATTTTAGTGATGCTTGCGTGGCCACTCGTGCGTGTGATTTTGAGGAGGTAATTTATGCTGATGACCTGAACGCTTTCAAAATTCTTGACGCGGGTGTCACTGACCCTCAAGCGTTCGCTTATTTCCGCGAGTGTCAGACCAGCCTACACAGGTGGGGGCCGCAAACAGAGTGTTGTTCGACCCTGGGAAAGAAAGGTGCCATATCGTTTCCCGTTCCCGCCCGGCTGGTTCTTCGTTTAAGATTTTGGGCATCAATTTTGACACTCGACTGCCCATGCACGACGGAATCTCGGATTGCGTTCGCGAGTGTGGCTGGCGCATACACAGTATTCTTCGCAACCGCCGGTTTTACTCAGACAGTGAAGTTATATTACTGTACAAATCTTATGTTGTATCGTACATTGAATATAGAACATCAGCGTTTCATGTCGCCTCGTATTCTGCTCTCTCCCCCCTCGATGCCGTGCATGGCCGTCTGTTAAGATCTATTAATATATCTGATCATGATGCGCTCTTGTATTTTTCTCTTGCTCCCTTGAGCACCCGGCGCGACGTTGCCATCCTGGGCATCATCCACAGGTCCGTGTTCGGAAGAGGTCCGCCGCTCCTTCATCAATTCTTCCGGTTGGACCTTGTTCCCCCCCCCCGCTCCCCTCGCCGCCATTCCCGCCACCTTGTCGATCCTTGTGGCTTGCGGTCGCCCGATTATCTCCTTCATTCCGCCCTCGGCTCTGTTCGCATTTACAATATTCTTCCGGATTTTGTTGTGCGCGCGAATAGCGTCAAGGTTTTCTAGTCCTTCCTCCAAAGCCTCTTGTGCTGCGCCCTCGCTGAGTCCGCTCGGGAAACCGATTGGCGTTCCTCTTCAGCCCGCGCGGAGCTCTCGCAAACCATCCCCTGCGGCGCTGCCGGGACTGGAGGCCCGCGGCGCGATGCTTTGTTGGGCATTTTCTCACATTTGTCGTCCTCTGTTCACCCGGCCTGACCAGGTGGTCTGTCCGGAAATTTGATGTTACAATTTTGATGTGTATGTTCGCTTCTATTGTTTATATCGAGCGTAGTGTCCTTTTTCTCGTTTTTCAGTGTGGCATGGCCCGGCATCAGTCTGCTCGCTGCATATCATGAGCCTGTCGGCCGGGGCGCGGCCAGCCGAGCCCCCCCAGCCGATCCGGGCAAGTTTCTGGTCATGAGATTTCTTGTTTTTTTTTTTTTTTTTTTTTTTTTTTTTTTTTTTTTTTTTTTTTTTTTTTTTTTTTTTTTTTTTTTTTTTTTTTTTTTTTTTTTTTTTTAAAATAAAAAAAAAAAAAATCTTATTCTTATTCCTCCCCCGGCCGTTTGCGTGGAGCGCAGTGCGCGCGCTTCGCGCGGTGCCTCCGTTGGGGTCGGCCTCCCCTTCTCCTCCCTCCTCCTCCTCTTTCCCTCTGGTCGTCTGCGTCGCTTGCTGCCTCCTCCTCCTTTCCCCCCTCCTTTCTTCTCCCCTTTTGGTCTGCGACCGTAAGCTATTTGTTCCTAGTAGAGCGGCTGCCGAAGGTAGCTGCTTTGCGTCTGGCGCGCGCGTGCTTTTTTTGGAAGTGGTGAGATTGTTGATTCGAGGGGTTGTAAAACAAAAATCTTTAAAACAAAATTAACAAAAAGCGAGCCGCGCGCGCAGCCCCGCTAGTGCGTGGGCCGGATGGTTTGCAGCGAGTCGCGCAGGTAGTTTTCTTCGTTGCTTTTGCCGCCCGCCGTTCTCGCCAAGGCCGCGGCCAGAATTATTCCATTTGCAGGTGTCAGTATTGAAAGTGCTGTGCAGAAACATTTCAAAGTAATGTAAAATTCAGAATCTGATTATGATTCAGACGGCTAGTTGCACCACCAAAGCAAGCAGGTAGGAAACGCGGAAGCGCGGCAGAAGAGCAAGCGAGAGTAAGAGGAGGGAAAGGTCGACGGCAGACAGCGACGACAGTTCACAAGGAATCGATAGAAGGGAAAGCTAGGGGATGACGAGAGATGGAGTATTTTTATTTTTACGATTACTACTACTACTACTCTTCTTGCTACTGATATTTCTACGACTAGTATTGTTATGGTTTCTATTATTACTTCTATTACTACTACTGCTATTACTGTGGTTAGTACTACTACTATTACTGTTATAATTTTTACGACCACTACCACTACTATTACTCGTATTACTACTACTATTAGTACTACTACTACCACTATTTTTACTACTATTATTAGTTAAAGATATACGATGTTATGTTCTGTTGAAGAGCAATGTGCGATACAGTCTTTCTTACATTATATTTTTAATGTTAAGTTTTCAGATCGAATTGCCAAATTATCTCTCAGATTTCTTTCTCATTTCGCTTCTAGTTTTTTTTTGTTAAAAAAAAAGTTTTTGTTCAAAATTTGAAGTATCTTCAGTTCTTCAATGCTTTGCGCTACATTTTTATATATATAGAGAGAGAGAGAGAGAGAGAGAGAGAGAGAGAGAGAGAGAGAGAGAGAGAACAAAAAAAAAAGAAAAAAACAAAAAACTATCATTCGATTGGTTTGTTAAAATGGACAGTACTTCATATATGAGTCCGGTATTCCATAGCACGTCTATGATGTTACATAGGACGTCTCGAAAAAAAGCCGACTGATCTCAAACAGGTTTGTCAAGATATATAGAAGTAGGGTTCGGGCAGGGTTCGAAGAAGACATTCTAGACATTTCATAGACCCATGGTTAGTCTCCAGAATACATTACAATTCAGCGGTGAATGTGCTGAGTTACTTTCGGTACTAATAATCTGTAGTTTGGAGCCCCTCTGATCAGTTTCAGTACATCGCTGGTCGTGCTACAATAACATGTATTCGATTGTTTCCGTAGGTCGTGAATTGAATCGTTTTCGTGATCAGCTTGTAGAAATAATCTGCGTCATTTGTATTTTGGTATAAATCAGGAAAATCAATGCCATCTGCAAGAAATTCACCAGTGCGGATAGTTGATCGGCCCAGCGTTGATAGCAGACCACTTTCAGGCGTGTAGATTTTTTTTTTTTTTTTTTTTTTTTTTTTTGTTTTTCCCCCCCCCCCTTTTCTTTCCCCCCCCTCTCTCTTCTTCTTCTTTCTCCCCCCTCTCCTTCCTTCCATTTTTTTACCGAATGGTTCTGTAGTTCATGCGTAATTCGCCTTAAGTTACAAAACATTCGGATTTCGAAAAAATAGCAGGGCACCATAGTTGTGCAGGTTGCTGATAGCAGACCGAGACTGTCCGTCTACATATGTTTAAGTAACGCGCTTGATTTTTGCTTTTCCTTTTCTGTGTTGAAGAATATTTGTAGCTAATTGGCAACTTGAAATAAGAATCAAAATTGCCATTGCCGGAAGATCTTTTTCTGCGATTACGGATCCCAGCAATTCTGTTACTTATCAATTGGGTTGAAGAGGTCAAGAAACGAATCACCATTTCGAAAATATTACAGAGCACGGATAATTTTTTTGCGGTAGCAAAGTGCGAATAGTTTTGAAGTTCAGACGTTCATATATATATATATATATATATATATATATATATATATACATTATCGCGGCTAGTGATTCGTTGTAGTCGATTTGTACCATAACCGCATCACAATTTCGGGAAACAAATATAATGCGTTGTAGCTACCCTAAAACCCCCAGTTAAGCACAGAAAACCGACAATGTCTCTGAAGATAACTCGAAACAGCCTGCCCACATTCTTTTTGACAGAAATGGGTACCAATCGATTGGAGGTTAAGACTGCGAGCGGGAATAAGAGCGAATATCCGAGATGAAAAAATATTAGAGTTGTATGAATATTCTGTTTTTTTCGAGATCGAATTTAAGCAGGTAAGCACAAAACGATACATTTGTCGATTTTTGTTCGTCAACAGCCCCAGCGCGCCCGAATTACTCGTCTAGTTTCGCCTCTAACCCTCCTACGGAAGCTCTACAAGTCAGTCTGTGAAAATATCGGCAAGTGGAAGGTCCCACTCGCCGGCGAAGAAAACTGGAAACTCGTCCAACCCAGTTTCCGTCTGGCTGCTTCAGTGGGCCCGACGCAGGCTTCGACGCGCGGCTCGTTGGTCAGAGAAGCGCCACCAAGCCTGAGGATTGTGCAGCTTAGGTCGCGTACGCTCCACGTAAGCTCCATGCGCTTTCGAGAACGTCGCTGAACAGACACGGGCAGTTGAGACAAATACATCAGTTCCGGAGGCGCCGATTTTGGTTGCACGGCAGTGAGGCTTTGTCCACTGCAACTGCTCGCTCAGAATTGCCAGGCTTCTCTGCTTGGGGCGAGGCAAATGAGGTGCGCTTTGATGTTGCGATTTCTAGAGCGCGACCTTCTGGCAATAGTTTTAAGATTCTTCGCTGTTCGATGTCAAGCTCGTGATGTCCGAAGCTGTGGAAAAATGTGTTTTTGATGCGTCCTGGCGCGTGCAGCCTCGTGCGCGCGCGGCGCTTTCACACCGACGCAGAGCTTGTAGGTCTTTTGAAAGCGCACGTTTTGTCATATATCGAGTATCGCACGTGTGCAGTGTATCATGTTTCGTCGTCGGTTTTGTCTCCTCTCGATGCGGCGCAGACGCGTTTCATGAATTCGTTCGGCATTTCCGAGATAGATTCGTTGATGCATTTTCATCTTGCACCTCTTAGCCCAAGACGTGATATGAGCATGTTGGGTGTTATCCACCGGTTTGTCCTCGGTTTTGGCCCTTCCTGCTTCTCCCGCTTCTTCCGCCCCCCTTCCCGCCCCCTCCCCGCTCTTCCCTCCGCCGCCGCCGTCGCCTCGAGGAACCGGCTTTTTGATTCGCCTGATTATATACTTCATTCTGCTCTTGGTGCTACCCGGATTTAAATCTATTGCCCGATTTTGTCATAGCAGCTCAGTCTGTTTCCCGTTTCCAGTCGAGGCTGCAGCGCTTCCTTCGCGCCCGTGCTCTTCGCTGCGCCGACTGGAAGCACGCGTTTTCACCGCGGCTCCCCCTTGCCTCGCACCTGCTGCGGGCATGTCGCGCATGCCGCGGTTAGTTGCTCGTCTCGCCCCCTCCCCCTTCCCCCCCCCTCCCTTCCCTCCCCTCCCCTCCCTCTTCGTCTCCCCCTCCCTTCCCTCCCTCTTGCCTGCTGCTGTCGTGTCCCGCCGGCGCCTGTTCGTCGTCGTGCCTGCTGTCCGTCTGTCGTTCCCCTTCCTTCTCGCCTTCTCCTCCTCCCCCTGCGCTTCGTGCTGTCTGGACTGCAGCCGGGGTGCGCTTTTTTTGCGCGGCGCGTCCGGCGCATCCCGCTCCTCCTCCTCCTCCTTTTTTCCTCCTCTCCCTTATCGTCTGCTTGCTCTCCCTTCCCTTTCCTGTTCCCTCCCCCTCCTGCCCCCCCTCCCCCCTCCTCTCCTTCCCTGCTCCTCTCCCTCTCCTTTCTGTGCAGGTTTCCTAGTGGTTGGATGCCGCGCAGGGCCGGGCAGGCCCTCCTCTCGCTTTCTGGACGTTTGATGGGAAAATCCATCCTGTCTTTCGGTCTCCTTCTCTCGTGGTGTCTCTGAGAGACATCGCGCGCGCAGTCTTTTAAGTACACGTGTGGTGAGGTCATTTGTTCGTGCTGCAGCGAGGTTAGGTAAAACAAAAGTAATAATTTTAAAAAAGTATAACAGGTAAAACAAAGTAAAGAAGTTAAGAAACAAAGAGTTTTGAAACATAGCAAAGACATAGAAATACAAAAAGGGTTGACAGGAGCGATTGAAACGACGCAGTACAATTGAAAAACAATCTGTGAGACAAACAGCAGCCGAATCGACGGAAGCGTTTGAGATCCAATTCCAATCCTGCGCGTCAAAGCCACGTCGCATAGACCCCCAATCTGCATCGCCAAAGTGCCACTTTTCACGTGCGAATGATTCGAAGGAGAGAGGACTAAAGAGACGAAAAACGACCGCACAATGGTCCGCAATTTCATTAACAATTGCGATTCCAATGAGGCTCGAGATTACCGTTTAAACAAGATCTATAACATAAAGTCCACAATTCGGTTTCCGCACTCTTTGTGAGCAAAAATTGTTTTCCGTGACTCAATTCTTGAAAGATACCCCTTCGGAGTGACAGAATCAGAAAACTGAAAGTATTCCTTCGCGATGGATGTTCATGTCTCGAACAATGTCCACTGGGTAGCGCCCACTTGGTAGCGTCCAGAACCCGGAGAGCAAGAGGCACTCACGCCAGAAAGATTTTCCTGGCGAGCTCTGGGAAGTTCTGACAAAGCGCTTCTAAAGCGCTGCCAGGCACGCTTTCGCGCGTGCCTGCGCGCGTGCAGGCGCGCGTTGACGCGCGCCGGAAGCGCTCCGCGTGACTATCGACAGCGGGGAGGATTTCCCATTTTATCCAGATTTGCTCCCGTCGGTGATAACTTCACGACTCTCGCGGTCCCATTTGACCCCAAGTTGCTCATGCGCAGCGCTGTGGACTCATGCATCGCCGCGTGCTCTCGGAAAATCTACAGCCTTATCCGAACGCGCCGCTCTCGCGCAGACGCCGATCTCGTGGGGTTATATTAAGCGCATGTGCTCTCTTTAATCGAGTGCCGCGCGTGCGCAGTAGTCGCGCCTCCGCCAGTGTGCTTGAGCCATTCGACATGATCCACAGCCGGTTCTTGCGCTCGATTGGCATTTCGCCTTACGACGCGTTGTTTTATTTCAAATTTGCCCCCCTGGCTTCGCGCAGGGGCATGGCGATCCTAGGAGTCATTCACCGTTCCGCCCTCGGTCGCGGACGAGCGTGTTTTTGTAGATTCTTCCGCGTGGATTCTTCTGTGCCGCCGGTGCGCGCGCCGAGGCGTCACTTCCGTCATCTTGCAGAGCCTTTTGGGTTCCCGGCCCCAGATTGCATCAATCTCGGCTGCAACGTCTACGGGCGCGTGCTCCGCAGTGCACGGAATGGCTGCCACTTTTTCTTGCCGCCTCCTTCTCGCTTTTCACCCTCTCCGGTCTTGCCGCGACTGGAGGCCTCCGCGCTAGTGGTCGCTGCTGCCGGGCCTCCCGGATCGTTTCGCTCGCTTCTCTTCT
Organism: Prorocentrum cordatum; assembly: GCA_963575745.1. Lineage (NCBI taxonomy): Eukaryota > Dinophyceae > Prorocentrales > Prorocentraceae > Prorocentrum > Prorocentrum cordatum. The sequence continues at coordinate 445,840 of CAUYUJ010010635.1, forward strand.
GTTCTTCTCTTCTTCCGTTCTCCTTCTCCCTCCCCCCCCCCCGGTCCTGTGCGCTGTGTGGTTCGCAGCAGGGGCGTTTTTCTAGCGGTGCGCGTTCGGCGCTTCCCTTTCCTCCTCCTCCTCCTCCTCCTCCCCCTCTTCTCGTTCCCCCTCTTTCCCCTTCCTCGGGCGGGTCTGCTGCATTCCAGAAGTTTCAAGTTTGTGGTCCTTGTCTTTTTTGTTTGCTCCCGCTCTATGGCCGCTTCCTTCGCCGCAGTGCAATTTTTTATGGCACTGAGCTTTTGAACTTCCAACTTTTCATTGGGCGCTGACTGCTGGTGAGATGTGTTCGCTTGCAGAGGTCTCGTAGACCCAAACAAAGAACATGAAAACTGAGTTGATCCAACAACCGACGAATGCGGTATACAAGAGAACAGGGCTGAAAACATAATGCGCTCCACAAGTCGATATTTGTGATGTTAGATAGATCACTTTGTAATTACATGGGTTGTTGCGCAATTTTTTGTGTGCAAAGGTGTGATCCAATGAAGTTTCCAGCTTTCTGGCCGCTTTCCCATGCTCGAACTAATTCGCGTTAATATTGCTATCAGACATACCAATTGAACAGCGCATGCTTCTGATCGGTGCAAAGTCCGGCCTGCTCGCGGACTCTATTTTCAATTCAGGGAGCATTCTTTTCCTTCAAGTTGGAACGAATTGGGATCCACTGCCTCTCGGAACTGTAATTTTCAGGAAGAGTTGAGACATAATTCTCATTAAGTAGAGGAGTGCGCGAATTCGCTGAAAATGCCCTTGCCAAAGCATACGCCCTCTGAGTCGGAGCTACAGCTTCCGTCCCAATCCGCGTGTATGACAGGAATAGCGGGTTTCGAACTCTTGCGCAGAAGTTGCTAATATAGGGAATCCAGAGCAGGTGCAAACTGCGTGGAAGATCGATGCTCGTTGTCGGCCATTAGACTTGCTCCTTCTCTTATCGCCTTCGATTCTGGACTCAAAGCGTCTGAAACTTATTGTTTTCTCACAAGTAATTTGCGTGTTTGGTTTGTTGTAAGTTTTTCAATTGGATTTTTGGAGCGTTTTTCACGTTTCCTGGAGCAAGCGCACGCATGTTGATTTTCAACAGTTTGAGCGTATATTGATTTGGTGAGAGTTCATTACCATTTCAACGCTTGCATAGAAAAATGGGGCATCGTTTCTGCAGACAAACACGCGCCCACACGTGCCGTTCTCTGGTTTTGCTGCAAAGCTGAGGGTCGGCGCGCCAAATGCGCACCTGTCGACGCGCCAAACGCACGCCGCATATCTTTGGCATTGAAGGACTGCGACTGGGCCAAAGAGAACTCGAGTTGGACAGGTCCTTGAGATTTGGGTTGTGGGGGCCTCTTCAGAGTATTTTTGGAGGTTTCTGGATAGCAATTATTGACGTGACGTTTCGCGTATTTCTACCAGCGCGCCTTGTGCCCCAGCCGAGACCGTCCCGCTCTCGCTGTCCTCGGAGCCGCCATTCAAAAAAGTATTTCTACCAGTGTGCATACGCCACTGCGGCCAATTATCTTCGTTCAGCGCCCCGAACTTTGTCCCGTTTCTTGACCTTCGTCCTGGAGCCGCCGACCAAAAAACATATTTCTACCAGTAGTTCCGTAGCCTTTGGCTCAAGCCGCTCTGGTTCGAGCTGGCCTCAGCGGCTGGCCAGTTGTGGCCGGGCATCCGCCCCTCGGTCCGGCTCCCCGCCCGCGGGGGCGTACGAGGGGTTCGCCCCCCTCCGCGCCCCCCCTCGCTCGGCGAGGGTCGCGCTCGGCGCAGCGCGGCGGCGGCGGCGCGCCGCCGCCAGCTGCGCCGCCGCCCCGGCGGGCCTGCTGCCGCCGCGGCCCGGCGTGGCCCCTGGCTGCCTTGGCGTGGCCGGCGGCGCCGCCGCCGCGGCCGCCGCCCGGCGGCCAGCCGCCGCAAGCCGGCTGCGGCCGCTGGCGCTGTGGCGCGCGCTGGTGCTCGGGGGCCAGCCGCGGCTGCCGCGGCCGCCGCGGGTGCGGCGACTGCCGCAGTGGCCGCCGCGGCCGCAGGTGCCGCCGCTCGCGCCGCCGGCCTCCCCGCCGCGGTAGGGCTGGGCCGGCTGGCGGCGGTGGCCGTTCCGCCGATGCGCTCGCCGCGGCCGCCGCTGCCGCCGCCGCCGCCGCGGTCGCCTCGGGCGGGCCGCTGGCGGCGGCCGCCGCGGCTGGCGTCATCGAGAACTCGTTGGGCGCGCTAGCCCCAGCGGGCCCCTTGGGACCCCGCTGGCTTCACAGCGGATGGCAGCAAGGGCGCGTCCGCCCGCCGCCGACGGCGCACCTAGCCGCAGCACGGCCGCGCGAGCATGCTGGCGACCATGGGCTTCATCGAGCCGGAGATCACTGGGCAGCTGCCTGGCCACCTGTCGCCTTCGGCTGGCCTGGACTTCGCGGACGTCCTGCGCGGGCTCGGTGCGCCCCCAAAGGGCACCGCCGCGGCCTGGGCACAGATCTTGGCGCACGGTACTTTCTGCGGACTGTCCCAGGACCAGTCCGCGGACATCACGGCTGCTGCGCGCAATTTCGCCTTCGCGGTGTTGACGTCCAGCGACCCAGCGGCGGACATTGCGAACGGCCGCCTTGCCAGGTTGGCGATCCTCGGCATGTTCCTCCAGGACTGCCGGATTGGCCGGCCCAGGGCGATGGGGCGCTGTGCACTGGATCCCCGCTGCGCGCCTTCAAGCTCGAGAGCGAGCTGGGCGTTCAGGACCCTGCGGGCCTTTGGGGCCCTGCTGGCTGCACAGCGGATGGCTGCGCGGAGAATCTCTCACCAGTGCAGGCAGAGCTGAAGAACGGCCGCGTGAGCATGCTGGCGACCATGGGCTACATCACGCCTGACATCGCTGGCAAGCTGCCCAAGTCGCCTTCGGCTGGCCTGGAGTTCGCGGACATCCCGCGCGGGCTCGTTGCGCTCCCGAAGGTTCCCGCCGCTGCCTGGGCGCAGATCGCGACGCACTATGCTCTCTGCGAGCTGTCCCAGGACCAGTCCGCGGACACCGCGGCTGCTGCGCGCAACTTCGCCTTCTCGGTTTGGACGTCCAGCGACCCCGCGGCGGACATTGCGGGCGGCCTCCCTGCCAGGTCGGCGATCCTCGGCATGATCTTCCAGGACTGCCAGATTGGCTCCGCCCAGGGCGATTGGGCGCTGTGCACTGGATCCCCGCTGCGCGCCTTCGAGAGCGAGCTGGGCGTTCAGGGCCCAGCGGGGCTCTGGGGCCCTGCTGGCTGCACAGCGGATGGCTGCGCGGAGAATCCGATGCGCAACTCCGAGACGTGTGGTGCAGCCAGCGACTCGGTTGCGCGCCAACCTGGAGACGACGACGCTGACGACCGACGCGACGACGACCGATACTTAATTACCTGCTGGCTTCGTCGTCCCTTCTGAGGCCCCCGGATCCCGCCTGGAGGCTTTCCCTGGGCCCAGCGTCTCTGGAATCCTTGGGTCGGCTCTCTCTGAGGCCCCTGACGCCGACGCGAGAGATGTCGATACTCACAACGACATCTCGGAACATAGCAGCAGCAGCAGCAGCAGCAACATACCACCCCCCGCATCGTTGGCAGGTGATAACGTCCCAGAGGGGAATGGAGAGGCGGTAGCTCGCAGTGGTCAGTGTGCAGCCCACGCTAACACCCCCTTCAGCAGTACCAGCAGGGCTGAGGAAAGGAGAGGAGTTGCCTCGAGCAGGGAGGTGGGCTGCACACAGAGGAGAGCTGCAGACACCAGCTGAGCAGCAGCAGCAGCAACAGGGCTGCAGCAGCCGCAGCAGCCGCTGCAGCTGGGCAGCAGCAGCAGCAGCCGCAGCAGCAGGGCAGCAGCAGCAGCTGCAGCAACAGCCGCAGCGGCAGCTGCAGCAGCAACAGGGCCCAGCAGCAGCTGCAGCAGCAGCAGCTGGGCAGCAGCAGCAGCAACAGCACCCCGCAGGGCAGAGGAAATGAGGCAGAGGTCACGATACCACCCCCCGCAAAGTTGTCAGATGATGACGTCCCAGAGGGGAATCGAGAGGCGGTAGCATGCAGTGATCAGTGTGCAGCTCACACTAACACCCCCCCCTTCAGCAGTGCCAGCAGGGCAGAGGAAATCAGACCGTCAGCAGTCCTTTGGGAGCGCCACGCGCCCAGCAGGGAGACCACGGAACAACCATCCAGACGCAGGACAGCGAAGCCATCCACTGGCTCGTCGGGAGAAACCCGTTCGTGCTTATTCGCCCCCTTCCCTTGTCAGTGAACTTCTTATGGGCGGCAAACCCCAGGCGCCCTCTCCAGGCGTCCGGGGCACTACTGGCAAAGCAGCTCGTGCCCCGGCTATGGAAGCTGTGCCGCCCTGCGTGCACGCGCCTGGCACAACCAGCGGCGCCCCGGAGACCGGAGAGAGTCCTGCGCTGACCAAAGGGGGCGCACCTGGGAGCGACGGCGGGCACAGGCCCGAAGGCGAACGCCAGCGAAAGGGGCCCTGCCCCACGTGCCGCAAGGCTGCGTCTGCCCTGGCCGCCGGATGCGATCCGACCCCCGCCTGGCGGCCAACCGTGCGGCCTGCTTTTCCCCGCAGAGCCCCGCCAGGCGTGCAGCCGGAGCTGTCGCGAGCAGATCGCGAGCCCTCCGGCCAGGACAACGAGGCCAGTACGTTGGAGACTCGCGGCCAAGATACACGGCGGCACCAAGGGCCCGACCCGCGCCAATGGCCAGAGCCCAAGGACCCCGACACCGGACAACAGCTGTACAAAACAGGAATCAACAACATCCAGTGGGACCTCCCCGGGGGTCACCCGGCGAGGCGATTAGACGACTCCAAGTCACACTGGGACCAATGTTCACTGGCACCTGGCACGCTTTCGCCAAGCGGCAGTCTGTACCCGGCAGCAAGGGCGCGCTCGACCCGCTTCGGCACGACCCGCAAACCTGCCACGTCTTCCTGGAATCCTTCCGCAGCCACAAGTGCGACGTACGGGTCGTCAGCGACGCGCTGGGCCTAGACTTCGACTGGACTCGGCCGTGGCAGCTGCACCTGGGTCGGAGCGGCGGAGTGAGCAGTGATCACCACGCGGCACAGTAGCCTTTGCTGCCCCCTCGTGGCGTCGCACACGCGGGGATCAGGTGCGTGGAGGGCGGTCACTGGCAGCTGGCCCGTTGCTGCCCCGCAAAACGCGGCCTGCGGACGGGATGCGTCCTCTGCCCCCCCCCCCGTGCACGCCTCGTCTTCTCGGCGCTCCCAGCCATCATTGCAGCGCTGTGAGCAGGGGCGGGGGCCCTTCCTATGTCTGTTGGGGCTCTCGGAGGCACCCTTTCCTTCAAATCGTGCTCGTCGTCTCGGCGCCCACTGTCGCAGTTGCAGCGCTGTGAGTAGAGGCGGAGGCGCATGTACCCCCCCAGGAGGCGCCTCCGACGCTGGCACACTCAGTGTGGATGAAAGTGTGAGCTCTGCGGCTGTTGGCTGCACCCCCTGTGTGATTGGAAGTGTGGTCTCATCGGTTGTAGTGTGGACGGACTGCATGTCCCGCGGGTTCTCCTGTGCCTTGCATCCTGGCGCCGGGCTCCCTGGGGGGCCGCCGCTGGTCCCGGGTCCGCCCTCTGTGGCTCTGGTACTCTTGCATCCCGTTTCTGTTGGTCAGCGGTGGCGGTGGGGCCACCCTCTCCAGCGTGGTCCACATGTGCCGGCGCGCTGCCAGGATGTCCTTGCAGCTTTCCACCCCGCACCGTGTACTTGTACTTGTGTTCGGCGGCTTTTGGCTGCGCCTTCCCCTTGCAGGAGGCCGAGGAGGAACAACAATGGACCGTTGGACAAGAAGTGCAATGCATGGGCTCCCTGTGTGAGGCACGGAGGCCGCGCTAGCCGTGTCCTGTCCACCCTTCACGGGGACAGGCGCGTTCGTCTCGCAGTGGCACGGCACCCCTCCGCCAAGACGCTCCCGTCCCTGGATAGGTTGTCACCGGCGGCAGTGCGGCCGCCGGCCACCCCCCACCTCAATCTTGTGCAGCCCACACTAACCCCCCCCCCTTCAGCAGTACTAGCAGGGCAGAGGAAAGGAGAGGAGTTGCCTCGTGCATGGAGGTGGGCAGCACACAGAGGAGAGCTGCAGACACCAGCAGAGCTGCAGCAGCAGCAACAGGGCTGCAGCTGCCGCAGCAGCCGCAGCAGCTGGGCAGCAGCAGCAGCAGCCGCAGCAGCAGGGCAGCAGCAGCAGCTGCAGCAACAGCCGCAGCGGCAGCTGCTGCAGCAACAGGACCCAGCAGCAGCTGCAGCAGCAGCAGCAGGGCAGCTGCAGCAGCAACAGCACCCCGCAGGGCAGAGGAAATGAGGCAGAGGTCACGGTACCACCCCCCGCATCATTGTCAGATGATGACGTTCCAGAGGGGAATCGAGAGGCGGTAGCTTGCAGTGATCAGTCTGCAGCTCACACTAACACCCCCCCCCTTCAGCGGTACCAGCAGGGCAGCGGAGGCACGTGTACCCCCCCTCAGAGGCGCCTCCGACGCTGGCACACTCAATGTGGATGAAAGTGTGAGCTCTGCGGCTGTTGGCTGCACCCCCTGTGTGATTGGAAGTGTGGTCTCAGCGGTTGTAGTGTGGACGGACTGCGTGTTCCGCGGGTTCTCCTGTGGCTTGCATCCTGGCGCCGGGCTCCCTGGGGGGCCGCCGCTGGTTCCGGGTCCGCCTTCTGTGGCTCTGGTACTCTTGCATCCCTTTTCTGTCGGTCAGCGGTGGCTGTGGCGCCACCCTCTCCAGCGTAGTCCACGTGTGCCGGCGCGCTGGCGGGAGGTCCCTGCAGCTTTCCACCCCCCGCCGTGTACTTGTGTTCAGCGGCTTTTGGCTGCGCCCCCCCCGCCCCCCGCAGGAGGCCGAGGAGGAACAACAATGGACCGTTGGACAAGAGGTGCAGTGCATGGGTGCCCTGTGTGAGGCACGGAGGCCACGCTGACCGTGTCCTGTCCACCCTTCACGGGGACAGGCGCGTTCGTCTCGCAGTGGCGCGGCACCCCCCCGCCAAGACGCCCCCGTCCCTGGATGGGTTGTCACCGGCGGCAGTGCGGCCGCCAGCCACCCCCCATCTTAATCTGTGTCAGCGGCTTTTGGCTGCGCCCCCTCCTCCCCCTCCTCCTCCTCCTCCTCCTCCTCCTCCTCGGCACTCGTGTTCTGCGGCTTTTGGCTGCGCCCCCCCCCCCCCCCCTGCCCACCGGCGCCATCGCGTTGCGCCGGCCGCGGGAGCGCGTCTGCCCTGAGACCTGCCCTGGGAACAGCGGCCCTACAGCTCCTAGCCATCGGTCCGCCCTGGCGTCGGAGGTATCCGGCTTCTGCGCGGGCAGCGTGACAGGTGTTGAGTGGGTGTGGCTGTCCGCCATGCACATGGTGATTGGCTTCGTCAGAGTGATCGGCTCCGCATCGAGTGGTTCAGCCTTCTGTGGTCCAAGTTCGTTTCGCTTTTCTCGGCGCAGCCGCAGCCCCAGCCCTCGTCAGTACAATTGCATCGTTGTGCCCCCGAACTGCGCGAGTCGGGCGCGATGTAAGCGCGCAGGCTACCGGCTGGTGGTTGCTCAGCCCCGTCAACGCACACCAGTGGTCTGCCTCTTACTGGATTGTGCTCTGACACCCCTCATAGAACCCTGTGTTCAGCGGCTTTTGGCTGCGCCCCCCCTTGCCCTGAGACCTGCCCTGGAACGCATTCCTTCGTCGCCGACCCGGCCGTGGTTCTACTGCAAGGACGTCTTGGCCCGCCGTCAGCACGCCGCCGCGAATGTTGCGGCCCAGCAGCTCTGTAGCTGCCAGCCATCGGTTCGCCACCGGCGTCGGAGGTATTCGGCTTCTGCACGGGCAGCGTGGCAGGTGTTGAGTGGGTGCGGCTGTCCGCCATGCGCCCGGTGATTGGCTTCGTCAAAGTGAGCGGCCCTGCATTGAGTGGTTCAGCCTTCTGCAGTTCGTGGTAATTTCTCATTTCGGCGCAGCCTCCGCCACCAGCCCTCGTCTGTGCAATTGCATCGTTGTGCCCCCGAACAGCTTGATTCGGATGCGAAGTGAGCGCGCTGGCTACCGGCTGGAGGTTGCTCAGCCTCGTGAACGCACGCCGGTGGTCCGCCTCTACTGGACGGCGCTTTGACGCGGAACAGCCACGCCTCAGCTTCAGTGAGCCTTGGTAAGTCGTTTTTTCGCCGCACCATCGTATGGTCGTGGAGCTTCTGTGAGTCCGAGTTTGTCGCTTTCGCTCGCGCTCACCCCCCATTTTCCGAGGTCTTGGACGGCCTGGGTCTGTGTGCGCACACGTGGGTTCCGCCTGGTCTTTGGCCACTCGGACTCGCGTTCCGCCCGCAGCTTTTACAGTGTCCCGCTGTCCGTCTTGGCCTCGCTTCCGAATGCGGTTCGGCTGGAGCTTGGCGCCGCAAGGGCGACTTCTTCCCCCCGTTCCGCTGCCGGTTGCCGCGCCTTTTGCTCCCCCACCTGCCGGGATGTTTGGGCCGGTTACAAACCGACGCTGTATTGCGTTTCAATGAGGGGCATTTTGTCCCTGGCATGTCCATGCGCCACTGCGTGTGTTGTCCGCTGGAGTCTGCGGCGATCTCGCGCCAATTTACATCGTACCGCGCCCCGGACGTTGTGCACGCTCCCTGTCCTTCGCCTTGGAGCCGCGAACCAAAAAACGTATTTCTAGCAGTTAGCCAGTGAGCCCTCGCCCTGCTGCCCCAGCGGCCGCCTTGTGAGCTGGCCGGGCCGGCCCGTTCCGCGCCCAGCAGCTGATTAGGTCTGTTTCCGTGCCCCGGACAGTTTCTGTCGGCGCCTGCGCTTCCGCTTGCGCTCGCGACCAAAAAAATATTTCCACCAGCCCATCCAGGAAAAATGCCCAGGAGAGCTGACGGTATTAGGGAGGGAGCGACGCACAGGGCAACAACGGTGAATTCTTGTAGCGAAGGGTGTTGGTGCTGCTGCTGGTGCTTTTGTCTCTGCTGGTACTGCTGCTGCCGCTGGTGTTGCCGGTTCTCTGGTGCTGCTGGTGCCGCCGGTGTTGCTGCTAGTGCTGGTGGTGGCGGTGGTAGTGCTGCTGCTAGTGCTGTTGGTGGTTGTTGTGGTGGTGATGGTGCTGCTGTTTCTGGTGCTGCTGATGGTGCTGACGGTGATGGTGGAAGCAGGCTGTGTAACAATCGCCTCGGACACGTTTTCTCGGAGGTCCCTTGGAGCCATTTTGTTTGGGGGTTCTTTTGGGGGCCCTCTTGGGGCATTCTCGGGGCTTTTTCGGGTGTCTTGGGATTCTTTGTGGGGGTCTGGGAGCCTCTTGGGGCCGTCTGGGCTCCCATTTGTTCAAACAGAGGGATGTCCCCAATGCAGGTCCTCTCCCTCGTAGGCCTAAAAAAAGGCGTCTTGGGACCCTCTTTGGCCGCTCTTGGAGCTCTCTTGGGCGCTGTTGGGGCCGTCTTGGGGCCCTTTTCAGCCCCTCTTGGGGCTCCTTTGGGCTACCTTGGGCCAATCTTGAGGCCTCAAGAGCCCGTCGGAAGCGAAAGAGCGAGAATGCTTACAAAACACTTTGTAGTGGCAAACGCTGTCGGCTATCCGATGCCAGACGATAGCAGGCGATATCAGACGAAAACAGACGATAGAAGACGATAACAAACGATAGAAGACGATAGCAGACCCTTGCACCCAAGTGCCTGGTTGCTTCCTGTTTGCCCTTTGCGGTTCCTGCCAGCCCCACGGGGAGGGGAACGAGGAGGGGGAAAGAGGATGAGGAGGAGGAAAACGAGGGGGAGGAGGAGAGCGAACGGAATTGGGCAGCGGGAGGATGATGAGGAGTCCGAGAATGAGATGGGGGAGGAGAAGTGGAGTGTGAGTGTATATAGGTGTGCGCCTGAGTGTGAGTGTGTCTGAGCTTAAACTTATAAGAGTGTGAGTGTTCTGTTTGTGAATGGGTTTGTGTGCGTCGATGCCTATCCAGCAACGATGCCCATGCGAATAATCTTGATCAGGGAAAGGATGGGGAGGAGAGCGAGGAGGCGGAAAGAGGATGAGGAGAAGGAAAACGAGGGGGAGGAGGAGAGCGAACGGAATTGGATAGCGAGAGGAGGATGAGGTTTACGAGAATGAGAGGGCTGAGGAGAAGTGGAGTGTGAGTGTGTATCAGGTTAATCCTTTAGGAGTGTGAGTGGTCTGTGTGTGAATAGGTCTGTGTGCTATTGAGTTTGACTGTGCTTGAGCCTGGGTGTGAGAGTCTGAGTGCGGATGAGTCTGAGTATGAGATAAGAGTGAGTGCGAGTGTGGGGGAGTCTGAGTGTGAATGCAGGTCCGGCCTTGAATCTGGAGCTTAAGTGCGCCCTGGACCGAGTTCCAGCGGTCCCAGGGCCCGAAAACAGTTTCCATATGGCCTCACCGGACTCGCCGGACTCGCCGGACTCACCGGACTCACGGCTTCTCCTTCGTCGCGGGCGTTGGCCAGAAGCATTGTGCCAGCGTTGGATTTTTGCGCGGAAATCGCCGCAGCCTGAGCGCGAACGGGCGCGCGAAACACCTCTGGCGGCTTCCCCCAGGGGTGCTGAAGCCAGCGCCTTGCCCGAAACATCGTCTCATTCGCCTTTGAAAGCAGAGGCGTTCAAACAACGCGCACGCGCACCGCTCGAGGCATCCCTGCAATCTGGTCGCGAACGGGCACGTGCAGCGTTCGCTGGCGGGCCCTCTTGGGGGGTGCTAAAATCGACGGTTTGCTATAGACATCATCGGAATCTGTTCTGAAAGCCGAAAAGTCTAAACGCGGCGCGTGCAAACCGCCAAATACATCCCCACAATCTGGCCGCCGACGGTCCCGTGCAATGCCCCCTTGCGTCTCCCCCCCCTCCCCCCTTCTGGGGTACTGACGCCGCCGCGCTGCCCTGCGCGCGGCGAAGTTACCAGAATTCGCAATTCTTTACGCTTCGCGTATCCCCACCAGCCCATCTCACAGCAGCAACTCTTGCGAAGCATGCCGACAGTCGTGTTTTTCAGGCGTGTGTCCGCTTGGCCCCGCATATCTCCCCTGTTCCTCCTTCCTCCCGCCTCCTTGTACATCCTCCTTGTGGGGGGAGCGGGAGAAGGACGAGGCGGAGGAGGAGGGAGAGAAAGCGCTCCTCGTGATTTGAGTCGTTTGGGGTTTCTCGTCCTGGTGTGAGTCGTTCGGGCCCTTCTTCCTGGTGTGAGTCGTTCGGGCTCTTCGTGGTGTGAGTCGTTCGGGCTCTTCGTCCTGGTGTGAGTCGTTCGGGCTTCTCGTGGTGTGAGTTGTTCGGGCCCCTCATCCTGGTGTGAGTCGTTCGGGCCCCTCCTCCTGGTGTGACTCGTTCGGGCTCCTCGTGGTGTGAGTCGTTCGGGGCCCGCGTCGTGGTGTGAGTCGTTCGGGCTCCTCGTGGTGTGAGTCGTTCGGGCGCCTCGTCCTGGTGTGAGTCGTTCGGGCCCCTCCTTGTGGTGTGAGTCGTTCGGGCTCTTCGTGGTGTGAGTCGTTCGGGCCCCTCGTCCTGGTGTGAGTCGTTCGGGCTCCTCGTGGGGCCTCTTGGGGGCCTCTTGGAGCCTCTTGGGGCCTCTTGGGGGCCTCTTGGGAGCCTCTTGGGGGCCTCTTGGGGGCCTCTTGGGGCCTCTTGGGGCCTCTTGGGGGCCTCTTGGGGGCGTCTTGGGGGCCTCTTGGGGCGTCTTGGGGGCCTCTTGGGGGCTTCTTGGAGGCCTCTCGGGATGCTCCGGGTGGCCTCTGGGGGCCATCTTGGGGCCTCTTGCGACCTCCTCAGAAGCGCAAAGGAGCGCTGCCCCCTGAGAAGGACAAAATGAGCCCAAAACCCTCGTAAAATGAATGATTTTGCTAGGAAGGAAGATGAGCGCGGCCCCCTCGGGAGGCCAACATGGGGCCAAAACCCTCGTAAAAACACTGATTTTGGCTTCACACAAGAGGAGGGGGCTACAAGAGCGCCCCCCCGTCGGGGGCAGAATCCTCGTGAGGGTCGTCGTTTTTTGGCCCTCCCAGGCGTCGAAAAAGACCCCCCTGACCACCCGCGGGACTCCCTGTCCAGGCCCAGGGGGAGGGGGTAGGGGGAGGGGTAAACCCCTCCCCGAAGGGGAAGAAGGGGGGTTGGGGGGTTGAGGACAGAAGGGGCTCTCTAAACCACTCACGCCCAAAGGGCTGGTGGGATTATGTCGCGAACTGTCCCGTGCAATAGCCCCGCTTTGGGCATTGGCGCCACAGCCTCCTTCTAGGCACCCTCGCAATCTGCGATGAAAGTGGCGAAATCTAAGCAGCCAAGCAGGCAAATCGCCCGAGACATCATCACGATCTCGACCAGCGGGCCCTCCCTGGGGGATGCTGAAGTCAGCGCCTCGATCGAGAACGTCTCGCAATGTGCTTTGGATGAGCGGCGAAATCCAAACGACCAACAAGGCAATCCGCCTGAGACATCCCCACAATCTGGCTGCGGACGGTTCCGTGCAATGCCCCCTGGCGGCCCGCCGTGGGGTGCTGAAACCACCGCCTCGCTCTTGACGCCCTCGCAATCTGCGATGAAAGAGGCAACCCGCCTGAGACATTACCACAATTTGGCCGCGAACGGTCCCGTGCAATACTCCTTGGCGGGGGGCTTGGCGAACCCGCGAGGAGATCTTGGCAAAAGCGCAAACAAGTTCTGCAAACCCGCAAGACGGTCTTGACGAACCCACGGGGGGAGTTTGGCAAACGCGAGAGTTGAAGAACCCACAGCATTACTATGACGAGCCCACAAGAAGAGATTGGCCCCCCTTGCGGTGTTGAAACCAGCGCCTTGGTTGGGCTTTGAAAGCGGTGACATCCAAGCCATCGAACAGGCAAACCGCCTGATGATGAGTAAGCCTGCGTGCGCGTGAGTCTGAGTGTGAGTGATTCTGGATATGAGTAAGTCTGAGTTTGGGTGAGCCTGCGTGCTGCGCGTGAGAGCGGTAAGAAATGGAGAGGATTAAATCAGAGGAGATGAGTCGGAGGCGTCGGAATAACTATTCGACGTGGATCTCTTCATATGTGCATCTCGTTTTCTTGGCTGACACGTTTCGCTGATCGTGTTTGTCTGTGAGTCTGTGAGGTGTATCTGTATTGGCGCCTCCCCTTAGGCTGCTGCAGCCAGTGCCTCGCTTGAGACATCCGTGCAATCCGTTTTTTAAGGTTGCGACGTCCAGACAACCAAACAGGCAAACCGCCCGAGACAGTCTCACGATTTTCACCAGCGGGCCCTCCCTGGGGGATGCTGAAGTCAGCGCCTCGCTCGAGACCGTCTCGCAATGTGCTTTGAATAAGTGGCGAAGTCCAAGCGACCAACAAGGCAAACCGCCTGAGACATCCCCACAATCTGGCCGCGGACGGTTCCGTGCACTGCCCCCTGGCGCCCCCCCCGTGGGGTGCTGAAACCACCGCCTCGCTCTAGACACCCTCGCAATCTGTGATGAAAGTGGCGAAATCTAAGCAGCCAAGCAGGCAAATCGCCCGAAACATCATCACGATCTCGACCAGCGGGCCCTCCTTGGGGGATGCTGAAGTCAGCGCCTCGATCGAGAACGTCTCGCAATGTGCTTTGGATGAGCGGCGGAATCCAAACGACCAACAAGGCAATCCGCCTGAGACATCCCCACAATCTGGCCGCGGACGGTTCCGTGCACTGCCCCCTGGCGCCCCCCCCGTGGGGTGCTGAAACCACCGCCTCGCTCTAGACACCCTCGCAATCTGTGATGAAAGTGGTGAAAGTCTAAGCAACCAAAGTGGCAACCCGCCTGAGACATTACCGCAATTTGGCCGCGAACGGTCCCGTGCAAGACCTTCTAGCGGGTCTTCCTTGGGGTATTGAAAACAGCGCCTCGCTCGAGACATCCTCACAATCTGCGAGTCTGAGAGCGAGTGTGAGTGATTATGCGTGCGAGTCAGCGCAAATCCTCTCGAACTAAGTGAGTCTGACTGTGAGTGAGTCCGAGTGTGGGTGGGTCGGAGTATGAGTGAGTCTGGGCACGAGTGAATCTGAAAATGAGTAAATTTGAGCGCGCGAGTGAATCCGAGCATGGGTAGGTCTGACTTCTGAGGAGGAGGATGCGAGTGAATGTGTGTGTGTGTGGCTACAGAGTATGAGTGTGTCTGAGTATCAGCGTGTCTGAGTGAGGATGAGCAGGCTGTGAGTGGGTCTGAGTGCGCGTAAGTCTGACTTTGAGTGAGTCTCAGTATGACTGAGTCTGAGTGCGAGCGAGTTTGAGTGGAGAGGGGAAGGAGTAGGGGGAGGGAAGTGTGACGCGTGAGTTGGAGGCGTCTGAGTGACAACAAGACACCCGCCTTCGGATATGGGGAATAACAAGAATCCCATCTCAGGATATGGGGGAAAGCATTCGAACAAGACAGAAGACCAGTCCAAAGCAAAAGGCCGTAAAACGCCACGACTTCGGAGGCCTGGGCTACGAGCAACCTCTGTCGCCCCGCGCGCGCGCGCCCGCAGCGGGGCCCTCCCAGCCGCCTGACCCGCACCCCTGGGGGGCGCGGCATTTGCGCCGCGCCCGCGCGGGTGGTGGCGGGGAGGCAGGCGGGCCTGGCCGGGCGGCCGCAGCGGGGAGTCGCAGGCGCGCGGCCCCGCCCGCCTGTCGCCGGCAGCCGTGGCGCCGACGATGGAGGCCCGGCCCGGCGCGCCGGGGGGCGGAGGGGAGGCTCTCGCGTGCCGCGCCCGGTCTTCTGCCCGCGCTGCTGCTCATGAGGACTCTGACCCATGTCAGCATCGTCGTCGCCGCCGCCGCCGCCGCTGCCGTCGGCGGTGCCAGCCGCAAGGCCTTCGCAACAAGATTATGCGCGCGCACTCGCGTATCAAAAACCAGCACTCACCAACAATCCCTTGCAAACAGAAACGGAATGTACGCGAGCGCGTCCTCGCGTGCGCGCATGCCGAAATCCGCCAGAAGGCTGCGGTTTCGCAGGGGATTCCAGATAGATCGAGCGCCCCCCAAAAACATGCTTACAACATGCCTCACCGCGCGAATTTTCAGACAACACCGGGGAAAACTGGCGTTCGGACTCCTGCGAACCCTCCTCCAGATCCTCCTCCTCCAGATCCTGGCGCCGCCATGGCTTGGCACCGGGCGGCTTCGCCTGGCGTCGGGCCCCAGGGCCCTCACAGACGGATCAGGCTCGAGAGGTGGCGCAGGAAGATTGAGTCCGGGCTTCCTCCTCCTCCTCCTCCTCCTCCTCCTCCTCCTCCTCCTCCTCCTCCTCCTCCTCCTCCTCCTCCTCCTCCTCCTCCTCCCCCTCCCCCTCCTCTCCCCCTCCTCCTCCTCCTCCTCCTCCCTCCTCCTCCTCCTCCTCCTCCTCCTCCTCCTCCTCCTCCTCCTCCTCCCCTTCGGTCGTGTTTTTTCGCGACGTTGCGACTTCGCCGCAGCGTCGGGTCTCGGGGTCGCCCCTCCCCGCTCCCGCTCTCCCAGCCGCGGCCGTGCGGCGGTGCGCCGCGAGCTCGCCCAAGGCCCTGGCTGCTGCTGCCCAGCGCCTCGTGTGCCGCACCGCCGCCGACGGGCGGCTTCCTCGCGTCCTGCCGTCCTCGTGCTCGTGCCGCTCTCCGTCCCTCCGCTCCTGCTCGTGCCGCGGCTCCGTTCGGCTCGCGCCTGCTCTGCTCGGGCCGCCCTGTGGCCATCCTGCGGGCTTCTTGGGCCATCCTGAGCGGACGGACGCCCGACACGGCGAGAACGCGAGCATCCTGCAATGATCATGGCTTCCCCGGGCCCGATAGGGGGTCCTCTTGTGGCCCTCCTGGCACTTCTTTGGAGCACTTTCGGCGGCCTTGGGGGCCATCTTGGGCCGCCCTGGGTCATTTTGTGCCGCCTTGGAGGCATCTTGGGCCATCTTGGCGACCTTGGTTGCCTGCCTGGGCCGTGCTGGAGGTTGGGGAAGCAGATCCACTGTTTTTACCAGGGGTCGTGGCCTGGATAGGGGGCGATGCATTCAGCAGTCTGCGACGAGATGGGGGGGTCGCCTCGAAGAGTACAGAGACCCTACCAGACAGCCCTTGGCAACCTGCGCGCCTCAACGTTCCAGGGAGCTTGGTGGCCCGTGCATCGACAGTGCCGCGGTAGCGTGGGAAGTCATGGCCGACTCCAGGAACCCTGGGGGCGCCACCGTTGCTGGGAGGAGGGCCAGTTGATATTATGACGGTTCTCCCGCCCAGCCCACGCACGCACGCACGCAAGAAGCCGCGCCTAGACGGCGCATCGGCAAAACAAGTCAATCTGAGACGAAGGCCATGGGAAAAATACAAAAAAGTTAAATCCCGAATGCAAGCGCGCCGGGGCCGCCTGGCCCAGATGCGCTCAAATTGGTCCCCAGAACTCTCCTGGGGCCCAGTATGACCCGCTCTTCGAGACGGGTCCGGCCGTGATGACTGGAAGCCTCCCGGAGGCCGAGGAAGGACGAACGGCGCCAGGGAGGGCCGGTGTCGTCTCGACTGGCCCTCCAGGTCGATCTCTGTCTTGCAGGGCTCGCCGTCTGCTCTAGGCTCTGGGCTCTGGAGGGCTAGGCTCTAGGCTCTAGAGGCTAGAGGGCTAAGTTTGGTCTCTCTCAGAGGGCCAGCTTCGATCTCTCCTTGGAAGCTCGCCCCGTCCAGCCTCCGCCAGCCGAGCCGAGCCCTGTTCTGCTTCCCGCCTGCGTCCCCGAGGGCTCTCGCCGGCCTCGCCGCGGGCGCGAAAGACACGCGCTTGGGGAGGTAAAGAGGTCCCGACGCCTCGGGAGGGGCAGAGCAGCACTGACGCGCCGCCGTAGTCGGTGGTTCAAAGATGGGGTCCCGAGGGATGGGATCCTAAGGACGAGGTGCCTCAATAGGGGAGCGTCGAGAACCGCAGCGCCGTCTAGAGGGGGGTGGGGGAGGGGGAACGGGCTTCTTGGAAGCACCCTGCTTCTTAGAAAGCGCGGGCCTCATTTATGGATGTGAGACAGGCGCCTTCTAAGAAGCAGCCTCCTTCTGCGAAGCCTTGCCACCTCCCTCCACCCCCTTGTGCGTGCCGCCAACTGATGGGTTCCCCACGGCGGTGTGGCATTGATGTTGTTTCACGGCGGTGTGGCATTGATGTTGTTTTGATCCTTCAGCGCCGCCGCTCAGGGCCCCGTGCCCCGCGAGGACAGCCCTGCTGTGCACGGAGCCCCCTTTGACGTCAGGGCCACGTCGAACTTCGAGCCTCGAGGACTAAAGAGCGAAGCCCGCAGAGAGCTCTCTTCTCTCCCCTCGCCCACTTCCCATCTCCCTCCCCTCTTTCAGGCGATCGCGAACATGGATTAAGGGGGCGTGGATTAGCGACGGGTCCCGGTCCGTTAAGGGGGCGTGGATGAGCGACGGGTCCCGCATTTTGGGGAGGGCACCTCCCCCGATCCATGGACTTGGCGACCGCGCGCCAAATCCACGGATCGCTAATCCATGTTTGCGCGCTCCCGACTCCTCCATCCTTCCTGCCCGTAGACAGCTCCTCCTGGTCGCACAGCCTGTCGGTTAGGCCTGTCCGGGCGCTGGTCTCTCTTGGGGCTTCCAGGCTCACATCCTCCTGGGCGTCGTCTCTTCGAGAGAGGTGCCGCGCCACCGCGGCGGGGCTCCCCTTCGCAAGTGATTCGGGTGTTGCTCGAAGTGCCCCTGGCCCAAGGTGCCCCCAGGATTCTCGGGGTGGCCCAGACGGCCTCCCGAGCACCCCTCACGAGGCCCAGAGGGCCCCAAGGGGCTCCAAACTGGAGCGAAGAGCTGGGGGCTTCTTGGGCTGGGGGGCACTTCTAGCAACACCCGGAAGTTCTGGGCAGGCACGCCTCCCAGGAGGGAGGCCTTCAGGCCTGACCGCGAAGAGAGGCCCGGGAAGTTTTGTCGCTCGTTTTGTGGCGTCCCGCCCACCGCGGCGGGGCTCCCCTTCGCAGGTTCTGGTCAAGCACGCCTTCCAGGGAAGAGGCCTCGAGGCCTGAGCGCGAAGAGAGGCCCGGGAAGTTTTGCCGCTCGTTGTGTGGCGTCCCGCACGCAATATCTGGCGAGGCACGGTCAGCACCGTCATCATCACCATCGCCCCCGTTTGTGCCGTGTGCGTCAGAAGCATTTGTGGATCAATCGACGCCCGATTTTGCATTCAGGGATCTGGTCTTCAGCTGCCATGCCCGCGCTCTCAACGTGGAGCCAGGCCAAGGCCAAGGCCGCTAAGAAGTTCAAGGGGGACGACTACGAGATCAACCGAGAGGCGAAGGTCATATACCGCCAGCTGCTGAAGGCAGCTGCCAAGAAGGCGACGCCGATGAAGGCAAAGGCCAAGGCCAAGGCGAAGCCGAAGAAGGCCACCAAGAAGCGTTAGATACCAGCGCATGCCACGGCTTCACGCTGGCACACACGGGAGATGGAGTTTTTTGTTGGCACCGTCTACGCGTTGTGGCCCCCAACCCACGCACAGAGTAGATAACGCCCCGCCACCTCCCCGACCCATCGTCGCTGCCGCTGCGAGTGGTACTTACCCTCATTTTTGGTCGCTGGCATTCTGAGGCGCTCAAAGGCATACCCTGCTGCTCGTATGTACGGTGTAGCATCTGCATGCCTTTGGCTATTTTTGGGCTTATCAATGCGCAGGGAAAAAATCCTCCGAGTGCTCGCAGGGATGTTTTGACGCTCGCAGGCCATTGTGGCGCTTGAAGGCGTATTTCTGGTGCTCGAAGTCGTATCGTGGCGCTTGCGGCCTGTTGTGATATTGGCAGGGTCAGACATCGCATTCAGAGAAGGAGTTCCCAGGCTGTTGTTCCCCACATCCTAAGTGGGTTTCTTGTTTCTCTGGACACTCCCGCGCAGGAACCTCACCGTCCTCCTCCTCCATCTCCTCCTCCACCTCGTCCTCCCCCTCCTCCTCCTCCTCCTCCTCCTCCTCCTCCTCCTCTTTCTCTTCCTCTTTCGAGCGGCGAGCTGCTGGCAAGTGTATCCCCTGGATGCTACCATCCCTTCTCCTCCTCTTCCTCCTCCTCCCTTTCCTCCTCCATTTCTTGTCCATGTAAAGAACTCCTTCCTGTCGAACCCCGAGGCTGGTCAGAAGGGCAGGCTGGGAGTTTCGTCTGAGACCTCCTGACGATTGATGACCCTGAAGCTCAGAAATTTGCAACAGTTTCACAGATGGCGGGGGGGCAGCCTTCAACATGTGGCTAGCGTCGCGCACATTCGTTTCAAACATGTGCAAGAGTTTCACCTATAGAGGGCGGATGCTTTTCAAATTGTGGTTCTGGCTTTAGCGCCGCGCACATTCGTTTAAACAATTCGCTGGTGCCAGAAACGGTGTTTCCAAACGACTCAGGATTGTCAGGGCTCAACAGTTACATTGAGTCGCGGTGCCGTAGTCCCAGGAATGGTGTTCTGGCGCGGTGCAGGATCGTCAAGATGCAGCAGTCAGACTGGCGTTGGAA
This sequence comes from Prorocentrum cordatum, assembly GCA_963575745.1. NCBI lineage: Eukaryota > Dinophyceae > Prorocentrales > Prorocentraceae > Prorocentrum > Prorocentrum cordatum. The sequence continues at coordinate 465,239 of CAUYUJ010010635.1, forward strand.
TCCCGAAAATGGTGTTTTGGCACGCTTCAGGGTCTTCAAACGGTTGTCCAACGGGTCACTTCCTTCAGTGGGAATGAACCCGTGTATGGCCAATGAAGAGGGAGCTTGTAGAGAGGGTTTATTCCGACATCGTTGATGGGCCTTGGGTTTACACAGGTCGTCGTCGCCCTTCTCCTCCTCCTCCTCCTCATCCTCCTCATCCTCTTCGCTCGTCAGCGGCATCATCGCCGCTACATATCTTCATCAGCACCACTCGCGCACGCCCCCACACAATAGTAATCATCAACATCATCATCATCATCATCATCATCATCATCATCATCATCATCATCATCATCATCATCATCATCATCATCATCATCATCATCATCATCATCATCGTCATAGTCATCGTCATCAGCATCAGCATCTTCCTCATCATCATCATCATCATCGTCGTCATCATCACCATCATCATCATACTCATCATCACCAGCATCATCATCACCATCGTCATCGTCATCGTCATCGTCATCGTCATCGTCATCGTCATCGTCATCGTCATCGTCATCGTCATCGTCATCGTCATCACCATCAGCATCGTCATCACCATCATCACCATCATCACTATCATCATCGTCGTCGTCATCACCATCATCACACGCATCGTCACCAGCACCACCATCGTTGTCTCCATTACCATCTTCATCAACATCACCACCCTGTCCTCCTCCCCTCCTTCCACTGTCATCGTCGCCATCACACCGCCATAATCATCCTCATCACCATCCCGTTATGGCCATCGATCATAATCGATATCATCATCGCCATCATCATCACCATCATTACCACCATCACACCCTCAGGCACTCGCGCGCTCGCGTCTCGAGCGGGGGCCCCGTGTGTGAGTGATTCGCGAGAGCATCTCGGGCGGAAGTTTCTTTCTGACGCCGCCGCCTCATCTGTTCAAGAACCAGCTGAGCGTGTCAACGGACAACTTGTAGTTGTCACTTTGGGGCTCCTGCCTGATGCCTGGTTATTGAGGAAATTTCGAGCGGGGGCGTCGTCTTTGAGTCGTCGTCGTCGTCGTCGTCGTCGTCGTCGTCGTCGTCGTGGTTGGTCCCCTGTCCGTCCCTCTTGGGGTCGGGGAGCCGCCGATCAGCGTTGGCGTTGGCCAGGCCGACGGTCCGCGGCCGCCCCGCCGCTTGCCGGGGCCTGGCCTGCATGGAAGAAAGATGTATCCCCCCAAAGGGTACGATCGAAAACGAAGAAAGCGGGTATCGAGGATTAGGGGAATATAAATTGAATGACACTCGAGCATATAAGAGCCATCAGTCTTAGCATGATAGTTGTTGTTGCTGCTGCTGCAGTTGTTATTGTTGTTGTCGTTGTCGTCGTCGTCGTTGTCGTTGTTGTTGTTGTTGTTGTTGCTGTTGCTGTTGTGATTTGAGTTGTTGTCGTGGTTGCTGCTGTTGTTGTTGCTGCTGTTGCTGCTACAACTGCTGCTGCTGTTGTTGTTGATGTTGTATTGCTGCTGCTGCCGCTGCTGCTGCTGTTGCAGCTGCTGCTGTTGTTGTTGTGGTGGTTGTTGTGTCGTCGTCGTCATGGTTGTTGCTGCTGCTGCTGCAGTTGTTGTTATTGTTGTTGGTGTCGTTGTCGTCGTCGCCATAGTTGTCGTTGTTGTTGATGTTGCTGTTGTTGTTGTTGCTGTTGTTGTTCCTGCTGCTGCAACTGCTGCTGCTGCTGCTGTTGTTGTTGTTGTTGCTGCTGCCGCTGCTGCTGCTGTTGCTGCTGTTGCTGTTGTTGTTTTGGTTGTTGTTGTTGTTGTGTCGTCGTCGTCATGGTTGTTGCTGTTGCTTCTGCTGCTGTTGTTGTGGTTGGCGTCGTCGTCGTCGTCGTCGTTGTCGCTGTTGTTGCCGCTGCTGCTGCTGCTGCTGTTGTTGTTGTTGTTGTTGTTGTTGTTGTTGTTGTTGTTGTTGTTGTCGTTGTCGTCGTCGTCGTCGTCGTCGTCGTCGTCGTCGTCATCGTCGTCGTCGTCGTCGTTGTCGTTGTTGTCGCCGTTGTTGTTGTTGGAATACACGGGGGTTGGGGCCCCGTGCTCCCCCCCAGCAACCAGCAACCAGCAACAATCCCTTAGGGAGGCCCACCGAAGCTTCATTTCGGTGGACCTCCCCACGGGTTTGTTGCTTTGGCTCCACAGGGCGCTCCACAGGAGCTTCATTTCGGCACATCCCTCTCGAGGATCGCGGCCCTGGCTTCGCAGGGAACCCCACCGAAACTTCATTTCGGCACATCCCTCTCGAGGATCGTGGCCCTCGCTCCACATGGAGAGCTGGACCGACGCTTCATTTCGGCACAACCCTCTCGATGATCCTGTCCTGGCCCCACAGGGAGCTCGTCCCATGTTTCATTTCGGCACACCCCTCCTGAGGATCGTGGCCCTGGCCCCACAGGGAGCTCCACCGAAGCATCATTTCGGTACACCCCTCTCGAGGATCGTGGCCCTGGCCCCACAGGGAGCTTAACCGAAGCTACATTTCGGAACACCTCTCTCGAGGATCGCGGCCCTGGTCCGACATGTAGCTCCACCGACGCTTCATTTCGGCACACCCCTCTCGAGGATCATGGCCCTGGCGCCACAGGGAGCTCCTCCGAAACTTCATTTTAACACGCATCCATCGGGGATCGTGGCCCTGGCCCCGCAGGGAACTGCACCGAAACCCGATTTCGGCACACCCCTCTCGAGGACCGTGGCCTTGGCCCCACAGGGAACTCCACCGAAGCTTCATGTCGGCACACCCCTCTATCAGAGCTGGAGCCACCCTTAATAGGATTCTATTTGAGCTGGATCCAATCCCAATCGGATTCTATTAGAACTGGGTCCACTCCTACTCGGATTCTATTAGAGGTGGATCCATTCCTAAAGGGATTTTGTTAGAGGTGGGTCCTTCCTAATCGGATTCTAGTAGAAGTGGGTCCAATCCTAATAGGACTCTATTAGAGCTGGATCCACTCCTAATAGGATGCTATCAGAGCTGGACCCACTCCTAATAGGATTCTGTTAGAGCTGGACCCATTCCGAATAGGATTTCTATCAGAGCTGGACCCACCACTAATGGGATTCTATCAGAGCTGGATCCGCCACTAATAGGATTCCATCAGAGCTGGATCCACCACTAATAGGTTCGTAGTAAAGGTGGGTCCACCACCACTAGGATTGTAGTAGATGTGGATCCACCACTAATAGGATTGTAGCAGGGTGGATGCACCAGTAATCGGATTGTAGTAGAGGTGGATCCACCACCAGCAGGATTGTAGTAGAGGTGGATCCACCATTCAGTAGGATTGTAGCAGAGGTGGATCCACCACTATTAGGATTGTAGTAGAGGTGGATCCACCACTAATAGGATTGTAGTAGAGGTGGATCCACCAGTAGTTGGATTGTAGTAGTGGTGGATCCACCATTAAAAGAAATTGTAATAGAGGTGGATCCACCACTAAGAGGATTGTAGTAGAGGTGGATCCACCACTAATGGGAATTGTAGAGGAGGTGGATCCATCACTAACAGGATTCTAGTAGAGGTGGATTCACCACTAACAGGATTGTGATAGAGGTGGAAAGTAGGATTGTAGTAGAGGTGGATCCACCACTAATAGGATTGTAGTAGAGGTGGATCCGCCACCAGTAGGATTGTAGTAGAGCGGGGTCCACCACCAATAGGCTTGGAGCAGAGGTGGATCCACCATCCACAGGGTTGTAGTAGAGGTGGATCCACAACTACTAGGATTGTAGCAGAGGTGGGTCCACCATCCACAGGGTTGTAGTAGAGGTGGATCCACAACTATTCGGATTGTAGTAGAGGTGGGTCCACCATCAATAAGGTTGCAGTAGAGGTGAATCCACCACTAATAGGATTGTAGTAGAGGTGGATCCACCACTCATAGGATTCTATTAGAGGTGGATCCACCCCTAAGGATCCGATAGGACTCCGTAGATTCCAGAGCTTCGCTGGTGCAGACACGGCAAAATGGCATGGAGGATGAGTCCACACCCTTAAGCGAGCAAATTCGCCAGCGAAGCAGGTTGTTGCTTGCTGGTTGCTGGTTGCTGGGGGGGGGTCCGAACCGGCCAATGGGGCACAGACGCGCGGTTCCACCTTAGGGAAGAGCGCGGGGAACGAGGTCCGGGACCATGGGGCACTCACGCGCGGTTGTTCCTTGTTGTTGTTGTTCTTGTTGTTGTTCTTGTTCTTGTTGTTGTTGTTGTTGCTGTTCTTGTTCTTCTTGTTCTTCTTCTTCTTGTTGTTGCTGTTATTGTTGTTGTTGTTGTTGGTGTTGTTGGTGTTGTTGTTGTTGTTGTTGTTGTTGTTGTTGTTGCTGTTCTTGTTCTTCTTGTTCTTCTTGTTGTTGTTGTTGTTGTTGTTGTTGTTGCTGTTGTGGTTGTTGTTGTTGTTGTTGTTGTTGGTGTTGTTGGTGTTGTTGTTGTTGTTGTTGTTGCGGTTTTCGTTGTTCTTGTTGCTGGTGTTGCTTCTCCGCGGCCTGGACCCCAGAGGCAGGAGGTGTGGGCCCCACTCCCCGCGGGTGCCCCTCCGCTCGCCGGCGGCGGCCCCCCGCGGGCCCCGTGCGAAGGCCCCCCATGCCAGAGACCGAGGGCCTGCCGCCTGTCGGGGGTGGACAGACCTCCTACCCTGACACGTCGATTCGTGAATTGGCCGTTTTCGGTTCGCGAGAGGGCGTCGCGGCCGTCCTTTTTGCGGGTCCAGGGCCGTCGGTTTCGGTACCAGGCCGTTTACATTAAGGGGGAGGTTTACGAAAGGGAGGTTTGTCCACCGCCGAACCTGAGGTCGACGCTGCCATCGTCTCTCGGCGAGCGCGCTCCACAACCCGCGAAGCAACTGCTCGCAAATGGCCTGGATCCTCCGCCGGGGATCTACGATAAGTTACATCGAAGCAGACAGGTGTTTTTCGGACGTTTGCGAGTAGGCACTTTGCGAGTAGTGGAACGCGCTCGGCGAGTCTCGGAGGGTCCGTAGGCGCTTCCCAGGGGCTTTCGGCGATTTTGTTGCGCCCCAGGGCGTCTGGAAGCCGTGGCCGTCTCCCCCGCCGCGCCGCCTCGGCGTTGCCGCCTCGGAGACGCGGGGAGACGTGGGGGGCCTCCAGGAGGCCTCCCAAGAGGGCCCCAAGTCGCACAGCTCACTGCTTGTCCCATGGTTTTTTGAAGGATGTTGGCGTTCTCTCGCCTTTTTGGTTTTCCGACGCTCCAAGATGGCCCAAGAAAAATAATGAATTTGGCGAAGGATCCAACCATATGCAGTTGTGAGGACCGCCTTTGTGAGCAACGCATTCGGTGGGGTTCCCTATAGGGCCACGAAACGCTGCCCTTGGTGCGGGAACCGCATGCGAACACCCCCACTGGGGCCTTCGGTGGAGCTCCCCATGGAGCCACGAAGCGCTGCCCTGGGTGGGGGAGAGCATGCGGGCACCCCCACTGGGGCCTTCGGTGGAGCTCCCTATGGGACGAAACGCTGCCCTGGGTGGGGGAACCGCATGCGGGAAACCCCCCTGGGGCCTACGGTGGAGCTCCCTATGGGGCCACGAAACGCTGCCCTGGGTGGGGGAACCGCATGCGGGCACCCCCGCTGGGGCCTACGGTGGAGCTCCCTATGGGGCCACGAAACGCTGCCCTGGGTGGGGGAACCGCATGCGAGAGCAGCCACTGGGGCCTGCGGTGGAGCTCCCTATGGGGCCACGAAACGCTGCCCTGGGTGGGGGAACCGCTTGCGACCCCCCCCACTGGGGCCATCGGCGGAGCTCCCTATGGGGCCTCGAAACGCTGCCCTGGGTGGGGGAGCCGCATGCGACCCCCCCCACTGGGGCCATCGGTGGAGCTCCCTATGGGGCCACGAAACGCTGCCCTGGGTGGGGGAACCGCATGCGACCCCCCCCACTGGGGCCATCGGCGGAGCTCCCCATGGGGCCACGAAACGCTGCCCTGGGTGGGGGAACCGCATGCGACCCCCCCACTGGGGCCATCGGCGGAGCTCCCTATGGGGACACGAAACGCTGCCGTGGGTGGGGGAACCGCATGCGACCCCCCCCCACTGGGGCCATCGGCGGAGCTCCCTATGGGGCCACGAAACGCTGCCCTGGGTGGGGGAGCCGCATGCGACCCCCCCCACTGGGGCCATCGGCGGAGCTCCCTATGGGGCCACGAAACGCTGCCCTGGGTGGGGGAACCGCATGCGACCCCCCCCCCACTGGGGCCATTGGCGGAGCTCCCCATGGGGACACGAAACGCTGCCCTGGGTGGGGGGAACCGCATGCGACCACCCCCACTGGGGCCATCGGTGGAGCTCCCTATGGGGCCACGAAACGTGTGAGAGGTGTGCCGAGAGCAGAGGCAAGGAGGGGGAGGAGGGAGGAGGGGGAGGAGGAAGGAAGGAGGAGACGCGGGGCACCGTCTCTTCAAAACGAGGACCCAACACCACAGGATGGTTGGGGAAAAAATGACAGATGCCTAAAGAGGGCCCAAAGACGGCCCAAGAGCGCCCCAAGATGGCCCAAGAGGCGGACGTGTTGGGTAAAGGAGGGCTGAGCGAAGGAACAGACAACGAGCGAATGGGAGAAAGCAGCCACTGCAGAACGGGCGAATCGGAACGCACGGGCGGCTATGAGAGACACGGGGAGTGAAAGCGCTGCAGGCCCCGAGGGAACGAACACACTGAGCAGGGCACGAGAGATCCAAGGAAACACAAACCGGGCTCCGCCCCCCTTTCATCGGTGTAAACCCAACATGCTTATACTATGTGTGCGTCGCCCCTCCAGGGGCGACGCGCGCACCGAGAAATCTTATAGTATATCCGTCGTGGCGGGCGCTTTCTGGCCAGACCGCTCGGGAAACGATACACTACAAGATGGGTCTACTATATGTTCGGGTCGGACGCGCGCCCCCACGGAGGACATATAGTATTACCATGTCTCTGTGCGTCCCATTTCAGCCCCACCCCCTGGGGGAACCATACGTCCCAGGATCGTGTACCCTGCAGGCTCGTGCCGCGGCGACCCGGGGCGGTTAACCCAGCGTGGCGGTTCGAGGAGGCCGCACGCCGCCTCCCTGGCCCTGAGTCGGCCGACATCGAGCGACCCCGCGCAGTCGGAGCGGCCGCGGCCGCTCCGAGGTGGTGCAACCCCGAGCCGCGCGGTGTCGGAGACCCGCGCCAGAGCCGTCGCGCGGCGGGAGCCCGCCGGACCTCTGCAGCGCCAGCAGAGGCCTCTCGGCTTCGTCCGCTCGGCTCTCCTCCGCCCCCCGGTCTCCTTCCGCCCTAGGGGGAGGAGGAGGAGGAGGAGGAGGAGGAGGAGGAGGAGGAGGAGGAGGAGGAGGAGGAGGAGGGGAGGAGAGGAGGAGGAGGAGGAGGAGGAGGAGGAGGAGAGGGAGGAGGAGGAGGAGGAGGAGGAGGAGGAGGAGGAGGAGGAGGAAGAAGACGAGGAGGCATTTTGCTTAGGTATTCTGCGCCCTCATGTGCAGCTTATCCTTTACTGCTTCTTTTTGCACTTCCTATTCCGCACTGGTGGCTGCCTCAATTTGTTTGCCCTGGCCTAAGTCAGCGTTTATTCTATACCTTGAGGCCTCTCGCACTGACGGGTGGCAGCAAGCACAGCACTCAATGTCCGCTCAACGCAAAAAGAAGAAGGAGGAGGCGCAGGAGGAGAAGGAGGAGGCGGAGGAGGATGAGGATGAGGAGGGAGAGGAGGACGAGGACGAGGATCCGCCTGGTTTCTCGCCTCTCGCCCTGCGCCACCGCTCTCTTTCCCTCCGCCCCCCCTCTGGCGGTTGAGGCCTCCCCGCCGCCGGGGCCACCCGGCATGCTGTTCCTGAGGAACTGGAGCACGCCCGCCCTGGGAGCTCCCCGCGCGGCCGCCGCCGCCGAGGGGCGCCCGAGGTGCCGCAGTAGACCTCCGATGGCCTCACAAGAGCTGGCTGGCATCTTAGGCTCGACGGTGTGTGGTCGAGCTCTTGGTGTTCATGCTCGTGGACGTGTTGGAAACGAGATACGTCGGGTGACGGTGCTTAGGTTTTGTATGCGGTGCGAGCGGGGGGCGAAAAGGCCAGACAGGAGGCAGGAGGAGGGGGAGGAGATAACAAGCGTAGTGGGTCAAGGAAACGCGGAGGGGAGGATAGGGAGGGAGCGGCCGGGACGAGACGGAGTTGGAATTGGGTAGAGGACAATGGAAATTGGAGAGGGGAAAATGGGAGATGAAAGAGGAGTAGTCAGGGAGGTGGATAATGGAGACAAGCATATGATTTGGAGATGACACGTTCTGAGTGAAATATAGACGCCCGTTACAAGCAGATAGCGACGAGGTGATGGATGCGGGGAGAAGCTGGCGGAAGAGAAAGAGGACGCTTTCTGGGACTTGTTGTCAATGTTGTCGCGCTGCAGTGACTAGAGCCTAAGCGCGCGAAGCGCGCGCGCGTGTAGGTTCTAGTAAGGTTTCGAGCGTGTGTATGATTGCACTCGGTGGGCACGTGTGCCGAGGTCCAGTTGCGAACGTGTGTTACGCTGCCCTGACCCATGCACCAATCCTGGCGATGCCGCCCGCGCTGCAGCGAGTTCCGCGCGAGCCTCATCCGAACTGATCTTCCGCAGGGAGTGCATCAGATCTTCCCTCCTCCTTCCTCTCAGTCGCTTCCCGCCATGGCTGCGGTGTGGCCTGGGCAGGTATGTATCGGAAAGTATCTGCCAATCGGGCGGGGTGGGAGGGCCGACGCGCCCACTCGCCTTCCTCGCTTTGCGGAACACGTCTGATTGACACCTTTTTTTGCGCTTTGGCGACCGAGCAGCCCATCATGTTGCAGGCTATTTCTCATGCCCGAGTTCCGCCCGAAAAAATCGGCCGCTCAGAAAAGGGGCATACTTCTGGGAGACGCCCCCACTGGGGCTAGTCGGACGTGCCCCTATATGGACGCCCCCTCGTCGTGTATCTCCGAGTTGGGCCCCAACTGTCTGTCCACTCGAAAGCCCAACAAGGTCGGATATCGGAATCGCCATACCCCTCGTTATCAAGGGCCGCCACGAGGACGCAAAGTTATTCGCGTCTCGCGGTTCGCAATCCCCGATTACCCATCTTCGACCTCCTCGTCATCCTCTCCCCCCGAGGGCAGGCGGCGCGAGATCGCAAAGGGATGCGCGCTTCGCGAAGCGCGAAGCGCGAACGTAGCTCTGCCCTCGGTCGGCGGAGCGCAAACACAGCGCGAACATAGCTAGCGCGAAGCGCGAGTCGTTGTCCAGCGGCGTGCGCGCGCAGATGGCCCAGCACCGCGCAGCCTGGCGCGCAGAGTCGGGCGGCCCGGGCTGTCCGTGGCCGGCAGACGGCGCGGCCGTCGGCCGCGCAGTCGTCGGCCGCGCCGTCGGCCGCGACGCCGCCGCCGTCGGCCGCGCCGCCATTGGCCGACGACGACGACGACGACGCCGCCGCCGCCGCCGACGACGACGGCGACGACGACGACGACGACGCCGACGACGCCGACGTCGACCTCGCCCCGACGAGGAGCCGACTCCGCGCCCCGGGCGCCGGCCTCCCGCGGCCCCCCGGCGGCGCCGCTGGGGGCCGTGCCCAGGGCCAGCTCGGCCCTGAACCTGCGGCGGCTGCTGGCGGAGGCGCGGGGGTCCCTCGAAGACTCACCGAGCGC
>CAUYUJ010010636.1:0-5000 GCA_963575745.1 Prorocentrum cordatum
CCCCCCGAGGGCCAGGTCCCGCCGTGAAGGGTACAAGTCCCAGCTGCGGACCCCGCCTGTCTACTCCGTCGTGTGAATGTATGTATATATATACAGATATATACACACGCACGTATGTATGTGTATGTATACACGTACGTGCGTATGCACGCATGCATGCACCTGTCTGTCTGTCTGCCTGCCTGCCTGTCTGTCTGTATGTGCACAGAAAAACTGTATTCATGCATCTGCATTTGCACATATATATATATATATGTCTATCATTGTAAGGACATGATATACGTTTTTTGTTATCCTTCTTCTTCTTCTTCTTCTTCTTCTTCTTCTTCTAATATATATAAATATTGTTCGCGTCGGCCCGTTCTTGGCCCATCACGGGCAAATGCAATCAAGACCTGCAAGCCGCTCGCCACGGCCGATCTTCGACCGGTATCGCCACGCAGATGCCAACTGAAGACCAAAGCATGGATCAGTCGGGCATCTTTACGGCGTCGCATTCCACAGCACCATGCCGACTCGACAGGCCACCCCCTCGAGAAGCGCCTCGGACGGCCCTGCCTACTGTTCCCTCTTCCGCTCCCTCTGCTCCTCCCTCCTCCCCTTCGACTTATTCCTCTTACGTCTTCTATTGTGCTCTTCCTCTTGATTCCCCCCTCTTTCTCTCTTTCTGTCTTTCTTTCTCTCTTTCTCTCTTTCTCTCTTTGTCTCTTGCTCTCGTGCTCCCTTGCTCGCTCTCTCTCTCTCTCTGTCGCTCTCGCTCTCTCTCTCAGTCTCTCTCTCTCTCTCGCTCTTCCGATCTATGAATTCAAAGGTAGCTGTATAGATATCTGACATTGTCGTTTGGCTTCATCCCGCCCGCCCTCTCTCTCCCTTCTCCCGTCTCTTTCTCTCTCTCTCTCTATATATACATATAGATTCTGCTCTGTCTCTGTCTCTCTCTCTCTCTCTTTTTTCCTCTCTCTCTCTCTATCGCTCCCTCCCGCTTCATGTCTCCGTCCGTCTCCCTCCCTGCTTCCATCTGCCTTTCCCGCATGCAAGCGTGCGCTCTCATAACAAGTTCGCACGCCAACACCCGACTCATCTTCAGGGCGCGCCGTCCCGTGGTACAACCATCGGTCGCCCGCCGCGGTCTTCCACACGGGGTGCCTGGGCAGCTCGCAGGTATAGCAAACTACTGCAGGGCCAGAAGCCCGCTCGGACCTTCCTCCTTATCTCCCCCCTCGTCTCACACACTCGCAGCCCGGAAGCTCTCTTGCTCTTCTCTCTTCATTCTTTCCGCGTGCCCCCTCCGCTTCTCCTCTCTCCCGCCTCCTCGCCTCTTTCCGCCACATTCTCGCTTCTCTTCTCCGTCTGTCTTCTTCCCTCTCCGCCTCCTCATCCCCGTCTCCTTTCTCTCCCTCTTCCCTCCCCCTTCTCTTCTCCCTCCTTCCACCCTCCCCCACCCTTCCTTCTTCTCCTCCTCTCCCTGCTCCTCCCGCGCACTCCTTCCCCCCCTCTGGCCCCTCCTCTCTGCACTCCCCCCCTTTCCTCCCCCACGTCTTCCTGTTGCCCCTGGATAAACGAAAAACAAGGACGGGGGGTGGGGAGGCGACGCTCACGACCCTGGCCCCTTCGTGGACCCTTGCTGCACGTCGCCCGGAGCGGGGAGCTCGTGCGCGCGGCGCGGCGCCAAGCCAGTCGGAGTCGGAGCAGGCGCAGTGCACAGCCGCGCCCGCCCTCAGGCCTCCCCTCCTCACCACTCCCACAGGGGGGAGAAGGGCAAGGAGAGAGGAGGGTGGGGAGAAGGCAGATGTCGGCGGCGAGCGAGCGCGGGAAGTGAGAAGGAGAAGGCCTTCTCAGAGGGCGGCGGGACTCGCGCCCTCTGAGGGGTTGTCTGCGTCTTCGGGGAAGGCTTGACAAACTTCCCAGAAGGCCGGGGGACTTCCGAGCCTTCTGGGAAAGACCCGCTCCTTATCGCTGCCCCCGCTCCTTCTCACTGCTCCCCTCTGCGCGCCGCCAAAGAGTAAGTGCCATGTGCAAGGCACTTTTGCTTTGCCTCTGCCGTTTCGTGCTCCCGTCCCTCCGCGGCCTGCCGGCCCCCCCCCTTCGGCCCCCTCCCCGGGGCGTGCGGGACCTCCGAGCCTGCTGAGAAGGCCCGCTCCTTCTCGCTCTCCACCCCGCGTGGCTCGCCGCCGACAGGGGGGGAAAAGGGCGCGGAGAGAGGGGGCGGAGGAGGAGGAGGAGGAGGCAGAGGAGGGCCCAGCGTTGCACAGGAGGCGGAGGAGGACGAGGGCCCGGGAGCGAGCCCGCGGTGCGCCGACGGGGCTGCAGCGCAGACGGGGAAGCTTTTTTTGGGGAGAGCTCGGCCTCCGGGTGCCCTCGCCGGGCACCGCGGACCGTCAACGGCCGATTCGGGATGAAACGCTCCTCCTCCTCCTCCTCCTCCTCTCCTTTCTCCACCTCCGCTCCTCCTCCTCCTCTCCTCCTTCTCCTCCTCCTCCTCCTCTCTCCTTGTTTTTTCATCCTTTTCGAATGCTCCTCCTCCTCCTCTCCTTCCTCCTCCTCCGGCCTCCTCCTCCACGAGCTGGAGGCGGAGGAGGGAGGAGGGAGGGAGGAGGGAGGAGGGAGGAGGGAGGAGGGAGGAGGAGGAGGAGGAGGAGGAGAAGGAGGAGGAGGAGGAGGAGGAGGGCCTCCAAACCTGTCGCTACAAGGAAGCGCGGGGAGGCAGGGCGTCAAGGGCCTTGCAAGTGGATGTCGCTGCAGGGAAGGGGCGTCCAGGCCTCACAGGTGGACCCTCCGTGTCGCGGGGAGGCAGGGCGTGAGAGGCCTCACAGGTGGAGAACGACTCGCCATCCGTGCCTGTCGCTGCAAGGAAGCACAGGGAGGCAGGGCGTCAAAGGCCTGACAGGCGGAGAACGCGTCGCCCTCCATGCATGTCGCTAGAAGGAAGCACAGGGAGGCAGGGCGCAAAATTTCCCACAAGTGTGGAGCGAACGCCCCCTTTTGAAGCCGATCCGCACAGCGACTGCCCCATCCGCGTGAGTGTTGCGCGCCGTCAGATCCTCCCGACAGCGCGGACGACCCCTGCCTGGCCGCCGACGAAAAAAGCGTGAATGTTGCGCAAATTCAGAGCTCTGGTCATACAGTTCGCGAAATTCTGGAGCGCGGGCGCCGTTTTGAAAAGAAGCCGCCCGCCATCCTTGCAACTGTCGCAGAATGTTGGATTCCCGGTCATCGAAGTTGAGGGAATCTTCAAAGCGGGAGCCGCATTTTGAAAGCAATCGGGCCTCCGTGCTGTCAGCAAGTGGAAGGTTTAAACACGAATGTGCGCGGCGCGAAAGCGAGACCCGCATTTTGAAAGCCACCGCGGAAATTCCCGCCTTCCTGTCTCTAGCCTCCGCCCCGAGGAGCCCCAGGGAGGCCCGCGCGGCGCGCCCGTTGGGCGTCATGTTCGGGACCAGCTCGTACTTGCCCGTGCACTTCTGCTGGTCCTGCGTGCCGCCCGCGACCTTGGGGACCTCAGGGCCCGCGGCGGGGCGAGGGGAGTTTTTCCAGCAGTGGTCGGGAGGAGGAGGGCGGAGGAGGAGGAGGAGGAGGAGGAGGAGGAGGAGGAGGAGGAGGAGGAGGAGGAGGAGGAGGAGGAGGGCGGAGGAGGAGGAAAAGGGGGAGAAGGAAGAGGAGGAGGAGGGGTCAAATCCCCCCCATAGAAAGCACCCCGACAAGCGAAGCCGTTTGGTAAACCCACCCGAGGAAGGACTCGAGCAGGGCCGGGCTGTTAAGCAAACGCCCAGGGCCGCTTAGTAAAACGCCAGTTGTCGGGGTCGAGGTGGTTTCTCCTCCCTTGAATGGTGGCCCGACGGCTGCCAGCAGTGCTCCAAAACCCAGCCCAGCGTGCGCGGAGCAGCGCGCAGGCCAGCCCGCAGGAATGGCCAGGGCCGCCCGCGAGGGAGCCGAGCGGAGCAAGCAGCAGTGGGCTGCCCTCGCGTCACATAGGGGGGATGAGCAACGGCAAGAGCTCCACGCAGCGGCAGGACAGGGGTCGGCAGCGCAAGAGGGGGAGGGGGAGGAGGATGAGGTTAAGGAGGAGAGGGAGGGCCAGAGCAAAGCCAGGGTGCATCGACGATGCTGCAATCTATCCTCCCTTCCCAAGTCTCCTCCTCACAAATCCCTACAGGCCTTCCATTTGCACTACAAGAAGCGCCCCCCCCCTCGAAAAACGAGCATCCAACGACCCTGCCATTCATGCGATCGCCCCGTTTTGACAAGGAACTACCTTGCGACCTCTCAACGAATAATTGAGAGCGCGTCGCTGTGTGGTCACACGACCCAGCGAGGTATCCAACGAACGCCCCGTTTTGAAACACAACCGCCTCTTATCCGTGCGTTTGTGGCAGACGTTTGCGCTCCGGGTGCTAACATTTGAACAAATCTCCAACGAACGCCCCATTTTGGAAAGGAGCCGCCCTTCATTCGCGCAGCTGTTACCTATGCTCAGTTTCCTGGTCAGTGCATTTGATAAACAACAAGCGATAGCCACATGTCGAAAAAGAATTGTCCTCCGTTCTTGCAAATGCTGCTGGCTCGTGAAGCGATTGTGCGCGACACTGAGGCGACCGCGCCATTCTGAAAAGGGAGGCTCTCCATCCGTGCAACTGCTTCTTATTTTCAAGCGCCTGGTCGGTGTATTCTCTTGAACTCTCAGGCGAGATCCACATGTCGAGAAGAACCAGTCTTCCATCCAGGCATCTGCTGCGGACTTAAAAGAACAACGAATCTGCGCGATGCTAAAGCGACTGCCCCAGTATGGATAAGGAGCCGCCCATGCAATTGTTACTGCTGTTCGAGCTTCGGGTCTGTAGCTTTCAAGGAGCGCCCAGCTAGGGCCACTTGTTGAAATCGAACCGTCCTCCGTTCTTGTGACCGTCACACATTGGTATGAGGAATGTGTAATACGCTAAGGCGATTGCCCCATTGTGAGAAGGAGCGCTCTCCATCCGTGCAGCTGTGACTGATGTTCAAAC
>CAUYUJ010010636.1:7500-10000 GCA_963575745.1 Prorocentrum cordatum
AAGCGGGCGGTGCGCCTCCCGCGGGCCCGAGCGCCGGCGGGCTCCCGAGGGCGGCGCGTTCACGAAGAGGACGGGGGGAACGTTCGCGTCGGGCTTCGCCTGGGGGGGGCGCCATGCTCGGGGGGGGCGTACAGTCGGGGCGTTGACCTGAGGAGCCCTAAATAAGGAACGAGGCCCTTTTTTTCCCAGAAGTTAAACTTCGATTTGCCATTGAAAACCTAAGGAAAACCCAAGGCAAACTGTAGAACAATCAAGGAACACCGAGCCCCTCCCCAACGAAAAGGGTTCCTTCGTCAGGGCCCCGGCTGTAGGGGTGGGGCAAGAAGGGGGGGGGGCTTGTGGTACGGCGGCCGGCTGCGGAGGGCCGGCGGGGAAGCCCAGGCTGCCGCCCCGATGCTCTCGCAGCAGGGCGCGAGCCGGCCTGCTGCTTCGGCGGCACCCCACCGGCAGGACAGCGGGCAGAGGCGGGGCAAGAGGAAGATCGCTGAACACGGCCCGTGCAAGACGGACGCGTGGGTGTCCAGCTAGGTGTGCTCCCTGACCCCACCTTGGGCCCCCCCCCCCTCCACGACCCCCCCGGACACGAGGACGGCAGCGCGGAGCTCCGACATGCCCCAGCACGCCTCCTCGATCCCGGGCCCTCGGGCCAGCCGCCACTCCGCGCGGCCCCTCTGCACGCCCCTGCATGCCCGCTCGCCCGCGTAGACCTCTTGAGCCCCCGTGCCGATCCCGCTGACCGCACCTCCCCAGCAGCCGTCGCTCCGGCGCGGCCCTCGCCCTCCTATGCCCCTCTCACAGCGGCCCCCCCGTCCCCCTCTCCACCTGCTCCTGCTCCTGCTCTGGCCGCTCCGTGGAGTATTGACCAACGAGCCATGCTGCTCCTTGTTTCGCTCCCCTCCTTCCTGTCATGCTCCCTCATTCCTTCCCTCCTGTTCTTCCGATTCGCTGTCGCACTTTCGCCATCTGAACTTGTAACTGACCCTGTTCATATCTCCGATTCTCCTGCCTCCCAACCTGTTCCCCCCTGCCCCTCTCCCCCTCTGCCTCCTCCTCGTGCTGCTTGCTGGTCCTCCTCCTTTTCCTCCTCCTCCTCCTCCTCCTCCTCCTCCTCCTCCTCCTTGTCTCCTGTGATGAGGGAGGAGATATGAGGCATGGGCTGCCCAGACCTGCAGCAGCGGTGGGCGCGCGAGGGGGCCGTGTGCCAGAAGCCCAGGGGGTGGGTGGGCGTGTGAGAGACAGCGGGTGCCACGAGAGGGGCACTGGCCCCTCGGTGCCGCCCTAGAGCACGCGCGCGTGAGAGAAGGCCTCGAGGCCTCGAGGCTGAGCGTCCACGTTGGTGGGCCCAGCATGGCGCGGCACGGATGACGGCGGCGGCCGCCGCAGGCCTTCGGTGCAGCAGGAGCTCGACCACGAGAAACCTTCCACACGAAAGCCGCCCTTGAGACCCCAGGACGTGCATTTATTTTTGATGTGGGAGCGTCACGCTTTTCCTTGCAAAGCCATCAAGATCCACAAAAAGCCCAGGGCACCCTGGAGGCAAGCAGGGCGATTCTTGGCATGGGTTTCCATTGTGCAGGACCGAGGGGGGGCAGGCCAGGCTGAGGGCAGCGCCGACAGCGAGCTCTACCTGGGTCCCCCTGGGGGGGTATGGGTCTGGGCCGCGGGCTCCAGTTGCCCAGAGGAAGGGGGGAGAGGGGGGAGAGGGCAAGCTAGGCGCGCTCGCGTCATATCTGACGTCCTACCATACCATGGCGTAGATCTCCTCTCTATTCGCACAGTCGGATGTCGTAGCAGGGCATAGCAGTACATGGCGTAGCATGGTGTGGAAGATCAACGCGTAGCCTGACATAGCATGGCGTGGCGACGCCCCAAAGTGGTGGGGGGCTTCCGCGGCTTAAAAATCAGCGAATCAATACCGAATGTGTAATCACTTCCGATGGTTGTTTCGGGGGGGCTATTTTCTAAATTTTTGAGCCTATTTGGCAGGACCGAAAACCATGCCGTGGCATGGCGCTGGAAATAATGACGCCAGTGCTGCAGCGGGAGCACGATTCGGAACGAGCGGAAGCGCGGAAATGAGGCCAGCGCTGCAGCGGGAGCACGATTCGGAGGACGCGTAGCCTGACATAGCCTCTGCGGCTCAAACAATCAACGAATCGACACCCACCGAATATGTAACAACTTCTGATGGTTGTTGTCGAGGGGCCGTTTTCTAGATTTTGGGGCCTATTTGGAATGACCGAAAGGCCGTGGCATGGCGCTGGACATCATGACGCCAGTGCTGCAGCGGGAGCACGATTCGGAACGAGCGGTAGCCCGAAGATGAAGCCAGCGCTTCAGCGAGAGCAGCATTTCCAAAAAACCCAAGCGAAAATCTGTTTTCCCGGGAGTCCTGTGAAAAAAACTAATACGCGGAGGGGGGGGGGGCGAATTTTTCCCAGACGTCACCAAGAGAGAGAGGAGAGTAGTGTTCATATTGTGTAATTGTACAGAGGAACAA
>CAUYUJ010010636.1:12500-27310 GCA_963575745.1 Prorocentrum cordatum
AGAGCTGCGGTGGCCCGCACTGCCACGCTGGCGAATAGCCAGGCGTGGCACGAAGCATTGCGTTAGTTGTGGCTGCCTGCCACTTCTGGTTGTACTCGCCCATGGTCATGGCTGCTCTCTGCCCTCTGGCGCGGCTGGCGTCGGCTTGCCTAATCTCTTGTCCCTCCTCTGAATATCTCCCCCTCGCTTGTCATCGGCGCGGTAGCCCACGGAGACGCGCGAGGCGGGCGACAACCTGCACCGCAGTGTGCCAGAGTCCCTCCTCCTCCTCCTCCTCCTCCGCCTCCTCCTCCTCCTCCCATCATCAGTATCATCATCGTCGTCATCATCATCGTCCTCGTCATCGTCATCATCATCGTCATCATCAACATCACCATCATGATCATCGTGATCATCATCATCATCATAATTATCATCATCACGATCACCATCACCATCATCATCATCATCGCCACCACCGCCATCATCATCAACATCATCATCAGTACCAGTACCATCATCATCATCGTCATCATCATCAACATCATCATCATCATCATGGCCGTCGTCATCATCATCATCATGGCCGTGATCATCAACATCACCGTCATCATCACCATCATCGTCATCGTCTTCGTCACACCCCTCTCACGTTTCGTGGCCACGGAAGGGAGCTCCACCCAAGGTCCCAAAGGCGCCGTCCGCTTGGCGCCGCCGCCCCATCTTGGCACACCCCTCACACGTTTCGTGGCCCCGTAAGGAGCTCCACCTAAGGTCCCAGTGGCGCCGTCCGCATGGCGGCGCCGCCTCAGTGTGGCACACCCCTCACACGCTTCGTGGCCCCCTAGGGAGATCCACCTACGGTCCCAGTGGCGCGGTCCGCATGGCGGCGCCGCCCCATCTTGGCACACCCCATCACACGTTTCGTGGCCCCATAAGGAGCTCCACCTAAGGTCCCAGTGGCGCAGTCCGCATGGCGGCGCCGCCACATCTTGGCACACCCCTCGCACGTTTCGTGGCCACATAGGGAGCTCCATCCAAGGCCCCACTGGCGCAGTCCGCATGGCGGCGCCGCCCCATCTTGGCACACCCCATCACACGTTTCGTGGCCCCATAAGGAGCTCCACCTAAGGTCCCACTGGCGCAATCCGCATGGCGGGGCCGCCCCATTGTGGCACACCCCTCACGCGCTTCGTGGCCCCCTAGGGAGCTCCGGCCTGCTCCTCCTCTACCCCGTCGCGGGGCGCTCGCCGATCGAAATATGCTGGCAATTCACTTGGTCACGCCCGCGGGGAGGGCGGCGGAGATTGCTCGGGAAGAATCGTGCACCCACCCAGCTGAGAGGGCTGTCCTGTGGGATGCCACTGCTGCCCTGGCTCGAGCCCGAGCGAGGCGCGCCCTTGACCTGTCCTCAGCGGCGGACAGCAAGGGGACTGAGCGTGCCAAGCGAACGGGTCGCGGGGTCCTCCGTCCCGCGTCCGGCTTGCGATTGCCCAGTCTCCACGCTTGTACTCTCGCAGATGGAGCCAAGCGTTAAGTCGGGCGTGCCCTCCCACAAGGGGATTTTGGGCGAAGCATAAAACATGTTCAAAACATGCACCCCGAATGCTTACAAA
The DNA here is from genome assembly GCA_963575745.1 of Prorocentrum cordatum. Taxonomy (NCBI): domain Eukaryota; class Dinophyceae; order Prorocentrales; family Prorocentraceae; genus Prorocentrum; species Prorocentrum cordatum. Next base: position 14,096 of record CAUYUJ010010636.1, read on the forward strand.
TAATCAGCATAATCGTCCCCAGGCTATTTTTTTGGCTATTTTTGAGTATCCCCCCTGTAGAGGGACAGGCCCGACTTAAGCCAACTGGCGTCGCGTGCTCTCCCTGCCCGAGAGCCGCTGCCCAGCGCGCCGCCGCGGCAGCGGTCCTGGCGACGCGCCTGCGCCCTGCGAGCGGGGAGTCTGTCGCTCCGCTCCGCGGGGCGGGGGGCGGGGAAAGGGCTCTTTCCGCATCGCGCCGCAGGGCAAACCCCGCAGTTTCTCGGAGGCCGCACAGGGGGCCAAAAACCGCGGCGAACGATGCAACGCGAAGCGTGTGCAATAAAATCCGCTTGCCACTGGCCGTGGCTCAATTGGGGGTGCTGCACCTGTCGCAGGCCGCGGCAGCGCGCCCGACGAGGGGCGGCCACCAACCCTCCAAGAGGGAGCGGATTGTGACCAGCACGTCGCGCCACACAGGGCGGGCGGGAGGGACCGCAAGCGCGCGGCACCACCCCCCGGGCCTGCGCGCGTAGAGGCAAGGAAGAGAGGATGGAAGGTAGAAAACGGGGTGTCCGCGAACCCTTCGTTTCCCGAATGCATAGCCTCCTCAGAAACTACGCTTTCCGCATCACACCGCAGGGCAAACCCCGCAGTTTTTCGGAGGCCGCACAGGGGGCCAAAAACCGCGGCGAACAATGCAACGCGAAGCGTGTGCAGTAAAATCCGCTTGCCACTGGCCGTGGCTCAATTGGGGGTGCTGCACCTGTCGCGGGCCACGGCAGCGCGCCCGACGAGGGGCGGCCACCAACCCCGTAGAGGCCCGCAGTCCAGGAGGCGCGCGCGGAACGCGAGTCCGATATGCACCGGCGTCGCCTCAGAGAGTGGCGGGCGGATGAGCTTTCCAATCTCGCTACGACAAGGCAACGCTTCAGACCGGGCGGCGCCACGCCGGGAGCTCGCCCAGGTTCGGCGAGCGGTTCGCCGGCTGGGCCACCTGCGAATTCGCAGACAGGGCGGCTTCCACAAGGCGCTGCTTGCGGGCCTCTGAGGAACATTTCGTGTGGAATTTTCGCATCGCATCCAAAGAGGCCCAGCCTCCCTGGCGTCGTGCAGGTGGCGCGATAGCATGAGCCTGAAGGAATCCGCGGGGACGGGCTTCAAAGCGTCCACGCCGGTGACACAAAACAGAACTCCGTCAACCTGCCCTCTCAGCGCTGCTCTCAGCGCCTGCCAGGCCCGGAGTAGCCTCGCGGGGCAAGAGTTCCAAAGACGGCAACTCTGGAATCCAAACGAGCAAGCCCTCGCCGAAGGGATCGTTCTTCTGACGCCGAGTCCTGCACTGGATGGCCGCGCCTTGGTCCTCAACGTCTCCAAGCCGTAGCGCTTGAACTTCAGCGAGAGGGCGGCCATAGCAGCGCCCCGAGTACCAGCGGGAGAGCCCTGCGCGACGCGAGCGCTCAGTGCCTTCACCAGTTCCCCCAAGGAAATGGCACGCTTGGCACGGCGCAACGAATGATCAGCTAGCTTTTTCAACCCACGCCAGAAGTGCCACGCCCGAGGTGTCCAGGCAGAGTCGAAAGACGGCAACAGATCACGCTCAATATGCAAAGCCCTGCCAGCGGCCGTAGCCGCGGATACCGAGACCCAAGGCTGACGAACCAGCAAACCCGAACCTCCCCGTTAATGAGTCAAGTGTGACCCTCGTAGTAGTAGTAGTAGTAGTAGTAGTAGTAGTAGTAGTAGTAGTAGTAGTAGTAGTAGTAGTAGTAGTAGTAGTAGTAGCAATAGAAATGGTAGTTTTCGCATTCGTATTCTTAGTCGTTTTCGTAATCGTAGGTAGGTAGGTGGGTAGGTAGGTAGGTACGTAGGTAGGTCGGTAGGTAGGTAGGTAGGTAGTGAGTAGTAGTAGTAGTAGTAGTAGTAGTAGTAGTAGTAGTAGTAGTAGTCGTAGTAGAAGTAGTAGTAGTAGTAGTAGTAGTAGTAGTAGTAGTACAACAAAAAACAGTATAGTAGTCTAGTCGTAGTAGTAATAGTAAAGTAAGTCGTAGTAGTATTAAGTAGTAGAGTAACTATTATCAGTAGTAGTAAGTAGTAGTAGCAGCAGTAGTAGCAGCCGTAGTAGTAGTAGTAGTAGTAGTAGTAGTAGTAGTGGTGGTAGTAGTAGTAGTAGTAGAAGTCGTAGTTGTGCTAGTAGTGTTAGTAGTATTTGAAGTAATGGTCACCAAAGTAGTAGTCGTCGTCGTCGTCGTCGTCGTCTTAGTAGTAGTAGTAGTAGTAGTAGTAGTAGTAGTAGTAGTAGTAGTAGTAGTGGTGGTAGTAGTAGTAGTAGTAGTAGTAGTAGTAGTAGTAATAGTAGTGGTAGTAGTAGTAGTAGTAGTAGTAGTAGTAGCAGCAGTAGTAGTATTAGTAGTAGGGGGTCGAGGAGAAGGATAATGGATGGAGAGAGGAAGGGGTGATAAGGGAGGGAAGATGAGAATGATGCTGCTGCTGATAATGATGATGATGCTGATTCTGTCGATGATGGTGATGATGGTAACGAGGATGAGGATGCTAATACTAAAGATGATGCCTATTATGCTGATGCTTATGATGATGTTGATGCTGTTGGTGACAGTGATGATGATAGTGGTGGCGATGACGATGATGGTCATTGTGGTGATAATGATGATCAAGATGTTTTTCATCATGATGGTGGTGCTGATGATTGTGAGGGTGCCGATGAGGATGAGGATGAGGATCATGATGACGATAATGACGATGATGATGCTCATGATTCTGATGCTGCTGCTGATATTGATGATGACGAGGAGGAGGATGAGGAGCAGGATGGGGGAGGAGGAGAGAGGAGGGAGGCAGGAGAGAGGAGGAAAGCAGAAGCGAGGAACGAGGAGTGAGGAGGAAGGAGGAGGAGGAGGAGCCGATGCCGCCCCTGGTGCCGGCGGGATTCCCTTGGCGGCCCCTCCGCCGGGAGGGCCTCCTTCTTCGCGTCGAGGACCGCCTCCGCGAGGCCTTCGGCGCCTGTCGGGGTCTGCCGGGAGGGCGCCCCCGGGCGACGCGCCGCTCGAAGGAGCGGAGCGGAGCGGAACGGCCTAGCAACCGCCCCCCATCGGGCAGCTGCGCGTTTTTTCTTTTTTTGTTGTTCAGTGTGTGTGTTGTGTGTGTGTGTTGTGTGTGTGTGTGTGTGTGTGTTCTGGTGTGTGTGTGTGTGTGTTCTGGTGTGTGTGTGTGTGTGTGTGTGCGTGTTTGTTATTTTTTTTGTTTGCTCTGTTTTGTTTTGTTGTGTGTATGTGAATTTTCTTTGTGTCCTCAAACACTGCTTCTTCTTCTTTCTCTTCTCCTCCTCCTCCCTCCTCCTCCTCCTCCTCCTCCTCCCTCCTCCTCCCTGATCCTTCTCCTCCTCCTCCTCCCTGCTCCTCCCTCCTCCTCCTCCTCCCTCCTCCCTGCTCCTCCCTCCTCACTCCTCCCCCTCCCTCCCTCCCTCCTCCTCCTCTACCTCCTCCTCCTCCTCCTCTCCTACCGACCTCCTCCTGCCTCCCTACCTCTCGTCTCCTCTCCTCAGTCCCTTCCTCCCTCCCTCCTCATCCTTCCTCCTCCTCCTCTCCCCTTCATCCCTCCTCCTCCTCCTCTTCCTCCTCCTCCTCCTCCTCCCTCCTGCTGCTGCTGCTGCTCCTCCTCCTTCCCCTCCTACTCCTACTCCTCCGTCCTCCTCCTAGTCATCCTCCCTCCTCCTCCTCCTCCTCCTCCTCCTCCTCCTCCTGTTCCTGCTTCTGCTCCTGCTCCTGCTCCTGCTCCTCCTCTTCCCTCCCTCCCTCTTTTTACAACAACAGCAACACCACCATCACCAACATCACCACCAACAACAACATCAATCGCAACAACAACAGCAACAACAGCAGCAGCAACAACAACAACAGCAACAACAACAAAGCAACATCAATCCGCACCGCGAAACGGCACTTCAGCCACGCACCCAGAGCCAGTGAATGATCGTTCGCCCCCTCACTCTCACCACATCATGCTGCGCTTCTTTTGATTCTGATGTGCGCTCCCTGACCCCCTGACCGAACCACGCCCCAACATGGACCAAAGGTGCTTGACCCTTTCTTGGTTCGTCAACGTACAACAACTTGAGGGAGCCCGTAATTTTGGCTTCTTGGGCTTCGTGAGCGTCAAGAGGGGCCTCGAGGCCGCTCTGGAGGGTTTGAAGATTGCCCAGGACGGCTCTAAGATGGCCCGAGAGGCCCTGACGACGGCCCAAGAGGGCTCCAAGAGGACCCCAAAGAGGAGCCTCCTGAGGGAACGAACATGGGTGTTTCTTAGATGTTTGGAAGATTTTGCAGTTCTCGACTTCTCAGGCTTCAGATACCTGAAGACCGCCGCCGAGGGCCCCAACCTAGTCGAACCTGAACGGGAAAGGGATCCGTCGCTAACCCGCCCGCCCGAACCAAAGTTTGCGCTTCCTCGATGCTGGAGGAGGAGGAGGAGGCGAATCCCCGCCGATTTTCCCCAAATCTCCGACGTCGTGGACTTGTCGCGTCGGCCCCCGGCCAGACCCCTTCCCCTGAGTCGGCTCTTCGTCCCGCGTTGTTTTCTGATAGTCTACTGGGGACTGGTGAGGGCCCCTGGGTGCCGAAACTGGCAATCGTCGCCCGTCTGAATTTTTCGTGACGAGAAAACTTGGGGGTCCCTCTATCGTTGCATCCTCGGTCTCGGATCATAGCTCGGCTCTCAAGCGGCCGTTCGGGACGATCCTGGCCACCCTGGGACTCTTTCGGCGAGGCGCAGCTGCTGGAACGCATCCCCGAGGCAGGAAAACAGCCAGAACCTTGCGAAAACGCTCGAAAACCTGGACTCCCCACCGACTTACCACACGGGGTGGTCACCGCGCCGTTTGTTGGTGGGACCCACAAAAGGGGGTGGCGCAGGGGGGTGGGCTTCTGAGAAGGCGAGGGGGCTCTTAGAAGGCGGGGGCCTTCTCAGAAGGGCCTCGCGGCTTCTGAGAAGGCTCCCTACCCCAGCATGCGGCGATGTCTGGATCTGTTCAATACGCGGTCCTGGGAAATCCCGCCTCATTCTCCAGGACCGTTTTCTTATCCTGAGCCGTGTTTTGACGGTCCCTGGGCGCCTGGCAAGTGCCCCCAAAGGCCGAGAACAGCGAAAAGCCTTCCGTCCTGTTTTTTGTCAAGGCGCTGCGTGTCTGGCTTTCGAGTCATCGCTCGGCTCTCTGGCGGCCGTTCGGGACGATCTGGGCACCCCTGGAGCGCCCTCGGTGCGGCGCAGCTGCCAGAACGGATCCCCGAAGCGGGAACGCCGCCGAGAAACGACGAAAGCGCCCGAAAACCTCGAGCACCGAAGGGGATGAGGGGATGAGGGGCAGCGGGGGGGGGGAAGGAGGGAGGGGACGAGGTGAGGACTGGGGGGGGGGGTGCTGGCAAACCACGACGCGGCAGCGATCCCGAGGCGGGAAGCCTCGCAGGAACCGACGAGGCCATCCGAAAAACCTCCTGGGCGCCGCGCCTTCTGGCGGCCCTCCCAGCTGGAGCTGCCGGCCCGCCGGAGCCCCGCCGGGGGAGCCTGCCGCCTCCACGGCGGGCGCCTCCTGGCGCAGGCGCGTCTCGGCCTCCACGCCGCCGATGCAGCTGCGCATCATCGCCTCCGGGAGTGGGCGGTGGCGGTGGCGGTGACGGTGACGACGATGACGACGATGAGGATGAGGATGAGGATAAGGCTGGTGGTGGTGGTGGTGGTGATGAGGATGATGCTTCCGATGATGATGCTGAGGAGGATGCTGCTGATGCTGATGCTGATGATGCTGCTGCTGATGATGATGCTAATGATGATGCTGATGATGATGCTGATGATGATGCAGACGGTGGTGGTGGTAATGATGTGTCGATGATGCTTCTGATAACGACGATGCTGCTGCTGATGATGCTGATGATAGAAGTGGTGATGGTGATGGTGATGGTAATGATGATGCTGATGTCAATGATTATGATGATGCTGGTGATGATCATGGTAATGCTGATGATGACGACCATGGTGATGCTTGTGATGATGATGATGATGATGATGATGCTGATGATGATGATGATGATGATGCTGACCATGGTGATGGTGATATGATGATGAGGATGATGATGCTGATGATGATTGTGATGATGATGATGATGATGATGATGTTGGTGGTGATGATGCTGATGATGATGACGATGACGCCGCCGCCGACGACGACGACGACGATGATGATGATGATGATGATGATGATGATGATGACGATGACGTTGATGCTGTTGTTGTTATTGTTGTTGCTATTGTTGATGCTGGGAACGCGGATTATCATACTGACAACGATGACGCTGATGCTGCTGCTGCTGATGATGGTGATGATGATGATGATGGTGATGATGATGATGGTGATGATGATGATGATGATGATGATGATGATGATGATGATGAGAAGGAGGAGGAGGAGGCGGAGGAGCAGGATGTGGATAATGAGAAAGAGGAGGGTCGGCGGAGGAGGAGGAGGAGGAGGAGGAGGAGGAGGAGAAGGAGAAGGAGAAGGAGGAGGAGGAGGAGAAGGAGGAGGAGGAGGAGGAGGAGGAGGAGGAGGAGGCGGAGGAGGAGGAGGAGGGCAGCGCGGGCTCAGGTCGCCCCCCCGGGAGGTCGCGAGCCGGCGACAGGCGTCCTCTTCGGACGCTGCCCCCTGCTTCCCTGCTTCCTTTCCCCCGCCTTCCGACTCGTGCTCATGGCGCCGCTACGGTTTGCGGCGGGGCGCCCCCGGCGCACTGCGGCTGCACGCCGTGCGCAGGCCGCCCGTGCCTCTGCGCGCGCTGCCCAACAGCTCTTGAGAGAATTTTCGGCGCTGTCGCATCGCGGTTGCAATCGCACTCGGATCGGAGCTGCCTTGGAGGAGGCTCTCCGCCGGACCGGTGCGCCTGGACCAGGAGAATGCGGAGAAGGCCAAGATGTGGGTGATGACGTTGGTCAGGCCATTCTTGCAGAGGAGAAGTGGAAGTGCGCTGCTCCCCCGTTTCCGGAGGAGAAAAGCGGCGCCCACGTGTTGACAGAGGAGGAGTGCATTGCTTCCGGCCCTGTTGTAAAGCAGAGTGTTCATGTCGAATTTGGCGAAGAGGAGAGCACAGCTGCCCAGCCTGCTGCGGCGCCGAGCGGCGCTCATGAATCTGCAGAGCCGTTCCTAGTCATGTCCGATTTTCGTCAGAGAGTTCACGCGGCCGAGGGCCAGGTCCAGTTCTTGTTCTCCTTAGCTGCGAGTGCCCTCCCAACTGATCTGATCCAGGCGACGCTTTTTGACATAACGACCGTGTTGGCGCGTTTCAAAGAAGAGGAGACCAAGGCCATCTCGGCCATTGGCGCGGTCAGGGCTTCTTCCCAGAGCGAGTCGGCTGCTGCAAATCCAGCTTTCGAGCACATGCAGGTTCGTTTGAAGGCAGTCCAAAGAGCCTCAGTCAAGGCCCGGCTGATTTCACGCCATTGGTCGGAGACTGCTGCATTTCAGGAGGCTGGTGCGACGCCGGTTTCTCGTGCTGCCCATTCGCATTCCTCATCTTCAACGGGTCTATAGCTGTTGCGTCGACTTCTACGTGCATGCCAGCTGGAGTGAAACAATGCCTGTCTGACCCAGGCGTATTCTGAGTTACTCGTGAGTGCTTGTAGCAAGTGGGCCGTGGGCGGGTGAGTTGAGCCGGGAACGCAGCTGCGCTGTAGCTCTTGGGTGCGCTGGACGCGGCTCGAATTGCTGGTGGTCCTGGGGGGTTCCGCGGCTGGGCCTTTGGGGGTCCTTGGTGTCCTGGGGTCGTCGGGTTCCTGCCTACGCTCCCCCCCTGCGGCCTCCCTCCCTTCCTGCTCTTTCTCTCTTCCTCCTTGTTTCTCCCCTCTTGGGGGGGTGCGTTGGCGGGCTCGTGTTCTGGTTCTGGGGTCTCTGGGGTGTCTCTTGGGTTCCTCGTCGCCTCTGTTTCCATCCTGCTCTATCTCGCCCTTATCCCTGCATAGGCTTCGACCCTCTTGCCTCAGGAACGAGGAGGAGGAGGAGGAGGAGGAGGAGGAGGAGGAGGAGGAGGAGGAGGAGGAGGAGGAGGAGGAGGAGGAGGAGGAGGATCGGAGGAGGAGAGGAGGATGGAGGAGGAGGAGGCGGAGGAGCAGGAGGAGGCGGAGGAGGGGACATCGAAGAACCTTGCAGCCACCAAGAACCAGGGAGGGGAGAGAGGAATAACGAAAGGAGGGGGGAGGAGGAGCGGGTGTTGGTCCGTCCTCGCGCAGCTTGGCTGGGAGCCGGCGCAGGCCCTCGGTGCAGGGGGGGAGAAGTGGAGGAGGCGGGGGGGGCGGCGGAGCGGAAGGGAGGGATGAGAAGCGCAAGAGGGGGGCGGGTGAAGGGGACATGAAGGAGACAAGGGGGAGGGAGGGGAGGCGGAGGGAGGGGAAGGGGGGGGGGCGGGAGTGGGGGAGGGAGGGGAGCCGGAGGGAGGGGGGGAGGGGACGGGAAGACCCCCTCGTGCAGTTCAGCATGGGCGAGACAACATCGTGGTACCAGAGTCTTTCCATTTGGTCCAGCAGATTTGGAACGGTGCGATCCCATCATCCACACCGATGCCGGCACAAGGGCGAGCTCGTGTTCAGCTGCAGCGCGGTGCATCGAAGCCGTGGTGCGACGTGGGCAATACGAAGCCACAGTGAACGTGATGGTCAAAGGGAACATTTTGGCCACACCGATTTCTTCGCTCAGTGCTGAAGCTCTGGCTCTGGAAGAGGCGGCGCTGGCCGTGACGAAAATCATTCGAAATCGTAGTTTGTAGCAGCAATTTTGTCGTCGCTGGCTATCTCCACTTCGTTGACCGACCAGCTCTGTATTTCAATCGTGGCATGTTCAAATTGTCAACTATGTGCTGTGCTCCAGGCTTAGCGAAAGAAAGGGACGGGAAGGAGACGGGGAGGAAGCGGAGGGGGGCGGAAAGGGGGGGGGGAGGGGACAGGGGGAAGGGGGCGGGATGGGGGGGCGGGGAGGGGAGGAATCGGAGAGGGATGGGAAAGGGTGGGGGACAAGGGGACGGGACGGGGAGGGGAGGCGTGCGAGGCTGGGGGGGGCGGAGCGGTGGGCCTTGAACACCTTGTCGGGCAGCTTCTCGGCGCACAGCATGCTGAAGCCCAGCTCGCAGATCTCCAGCGTCCACACCTCGGCCGTGCCAGCCTGCGGGGCCGGTCCGTCCCTCCTCCCCCCCCCTGTTCTCTCGGCAAGGGAAGGGGGACCGTTCGGGACCAGTCTGGCACCCCCGGGACGCTCGCGGCGGGGAGCAGCTGCTGGAACGCGTCCCAAGGCCAGAAAGCCGCCGAGAAGCGACGGACGCGCCCGAAAACGTCGAGCCCCGAAGGGGATGATGGGGTGGGGAAAGAAGGGGGGGGGAAGGAAGGAAGGAGGAGACGAGGGGAGGAGGAATGGGGGGGGGACATCGCTGGTATCCGCGACGCGGCAGCGAGCCCAGCCTTCCAAATCCCTGGGCGTGAGAGGGCGGGGGGGGGGGGGGGCAGCCTCTCTCCTGGAGGAGTAGGAGGAAGGCGGGAGGGGAAAGGAGGGCCAGGGCAGGGGAAGGAAGGAGAGGTGAGGCGAGAAGGGCAGAGAGGGGAGAGGGGAGCATGCTCCGCTCGCCCTCCACACGTTACCTCTCTCCTCCTCCTCCTCCGTCCCCTGCATGCTCGCTCCTCCTCTTCCTTTCCCCGCTCCTTTCTCGCTACCTCTCGTCCTTCCTCCTCAACGTCCCCGTTCCTCCTACTGCTCGTTCCCCCATATCCTCCTCCTCCTCCTCCTCCTCCTCCTCCTCCTCCTCCTCCGCTTCGAGCAGGGGCTGCCGGCGCCGCCTTGGCGCTCCTGCCGACGAAAAAGTCGAAACGGACCGCCGGGGGCTCCTCTCCGCGCGGGTGGGGGGGGAGGCCGAGGAAAATTGAGGAGGATGAGGAGGATGAGGAGGATGATGATGATGATGAGGAGGAGGAGGAGGAGGAAGAGGAGGAGGAGGAGGCGGAGGAGGAGGAGCGGGAGGAGGACGAGGAGCGGGGAAAAGGTGGAGGAGGAAGATGATGATGAGGATGAGGGGGGAAAGAAAGGGGAAGGGAGGGGGGGAGGGGGGAGGGGGGGAGGAAGGGAGGCGGAGGGGTAGGGGGGGGAAGAGGAGGAGGAGGATGAGGATGAGGATGAGGAGGATGATGAGGAGGAGGAGGAAATGGAGGAGGAGGACCAGTGTAAACCCAATAGTCATCAACGATGTTGGAGTTAACCCTCCTTCCAAGATCCCTCTTCATAGGCTCCTACAACGGTTCATTTTCATTGAGGGAACTGCCTCGTTGGAAGACAACCGTTGAAGATCTTAAGCATGCCAAAACATTGTTTTCGGGATCTCGACGCCACGGAATTACCCCAGTGCGACCCTACCTAGAAGTTGCCCCCCCTCCCCCCTAGGAAACCAGCATTAATTGCTATGCTATGCTATGCTATACCATGCCATGCTATGCTGCGCTATGCTATGCTATGCTATGCTATGCTATGCTATGCTGTGCTGTGCTGTGCTATGCTATGCTATGCTATGCTGTGCTGTGCCATGCTGCGCTGTGCTATGCTAAGCTATGCTGTGCTATACTATACTAAGCTGCGCGATACTATGCTATGCAATTCTATGCAATTCTATGCTATGCTATGCCATGCTATGCTGCGCTATGCTATGCTATGCTATGCTATGCTATGCTTGGCTATGTTATGCTATGCTATGCTAATGCAGCGCTGTGCTAAGCTAAGCTAAGCTAACCCTCTAGGCAGAGCCTAGGTAAGGAATTACACCCATGCTAAGCTCATCGAGGCTAAGATGAAGGTAAGCTAAGCTAAGATAAACCTGAGCTAGTATGAAGCTAAGCTAATATTAAATAAGCTAAACTAAGATGATGTAAACAACGCTAAGCTAAAAGGACGTAACTGGGGGAACCGCGGGGCGGATACTGGGGGAACCGCCCGGGGCGGTGTGCACTGCCCGGCCCCTTTAAGAAAGAGAGTAAGAACCCTCTAGGCAGAGCCAGCGTAGGGAAAACCTGACTGCTGCGTCTTGGCGATCCAGAACCGTGCCATAATCTTGCGACAAGGAGAAATCATTTATAATGAAAAGGAATGGAGGAGGAGGAGGAGGAGGAGGAGGAGGAGGAGGAGGAGGAGGAGGAGGAGGAGGAGGAGGAGGAGGAGGGGAGGAAGGAGGAGGAGGAGGAGGAGGAGGAGGACGAGGAGGAGGAGGAGGAGGAGGAGGAGGAGGAGGAGGAGGAGGGGAGGAGGGGCGGAGGAGGAGGGGAGGAGGCGGAGGAGAAGGAGCAGGAGGAGGGCGTCTGAGAACCCAAGACTCATTAACGGAACTGCCATAAACCATCCCTCAAAATTCCATATTCACAGGTTCCTACAAAGGTTCACCGTCGCGAGGAATATGCCTCGTTGTAAGACAACAATTTGAAAATCTGGATCTGTGCCAGAGCACCATTCCTGAAACCTCAGCGCCGCGAATCACCGTCAATGTTGCGTCTTGGCGATCCAGAATCGTACCAGAAAGCCTTTCCAGTGACTTCAGCACCACAAATCAACATGACTGCTGCGCCCTGACACCACTTCGGGGACACTAGCCATGATAACCCTTGAGACTGCTGCGAATTCTTCAAACGAGCGTGCGCGGCGCTGAGGCGAGAACTACGTTTTGAAAACAAACCGCCCGCAATCCGTGAAACTCCTGCAAGTTGCTAAAAGGCGTGTGCGCGGCGCTAAAGCGAGGTTTCACATTTTGAAAGCGGCCGCCCTCCAACCGTGAATCTCTAGCAATTAAAAAAAAACGAATGTGCGCGGCGTTTCCCTCCATCCGTCAAAATCTTGCACATCTTGAGATCAAATGTGCGCGGCGCTAGAGCGAGAACAACATTTTGAAAACGGCCCGCGCTCCATCCGTGAAGCCCTTGCGAATTTTGAAAACGAGAGCCACATTTTGAAAACCACCCGCCCTCCATCCGTGAAGCTCTTGCAGTTATTAATCTTAAGGATCGTGGGTGGTGAGGAAGTGTCAGGCCAAACGCCCGGCCCGCCCTTTCGAACCTCGGCGTGCGACAGGGAGGACTTAATTATTATCAGGAAGAGGGATTGGGGAGCAGGATGAGGCGATGGAGGATCAGGAGTAGGAGTAGGCGTCAACTTAATCAGCTCGAGCGAGACACTCATGGCGTGCCCCTTCCCACACGCCCTCCCGCAACATAAGAAACAGTGCTAGTACAACTAAGGGCCAAGATCGCAGCTGTTGCGGCCGCTAGGGGTAAGCGTCGTGAAATTAGAAATAATAATAGTAGTAAAAACAGCAGTCGTAATAATAGTCGTAGTAGCAGTCGTATTAGTAGTGGTAGTAGTAGTAGTAGTAGTAGTAGTAGTAGTAGTAGTAGTAGTAGTAGTAGTAGTAGTAGTAGTAGTAGTAGTAGTAGTAGTAGTAGTAGGTAGTAGTAGTAGTAGTAGTAATAGTAGTAGTAGTAGTAGTAGTAGTAGTAGTAGTAGTAGTAGTAGTAGTAGTAGTAGTAGTAGTAGTAGTAGTAGTAGTAGTAGTAGTAGTAGTAGTAGTAGTAGTAGTAGTAGTAATAGTATAGTAGTAGTAGTAGTAGTAGTAGTAGTAGTAGTAGTAGTAGTAGTAGTAGTAGTGTAGTAGAGTAGTAGTAGTAGTAGTAGTAGTAGTAGTAGTAGCAGTATAATTTGTAGTGGTCGTATTAGTAGTTTTTGTAGTCGTAGTAGTAGTGGTAGTGGTACTAGTAGTCGTAGTAGTAGTAGTAGTAGTAGTAGTAGTAGTAGTAGTAGTAGTACAAGTAGTAGTACAAGAGGTAGTCGTAGTAATAATAAAAATAGTAGTAGTAGTCGTAATAGTACGAATAATAATGGGGTACTCGTGGTCGTGGTAGTAATACTAATAGTAAAGTGGTGGTAGTAGTAGTAGTAGTAGTAGTAGTAGTAGTAGTAGTAGTAGTAGTAGTAGTAGAAGTAGAAGTAGAAGTAGTAGTAGTAATGGTGGTGGTGGTGGTTGTGGCAGTAGTAGTAGTAGTAGTAGTAGTAGTAGTAATAGTAGTAGTAGTAGTAGTAGTAGTAGTAGTAGTAGTAGTAGTAGTAATCGTAGCAGTAGTAATAATAGTAGTAGTAGTAGTAGTAGTAGTAGTAGTAGTAGTAGTAGTAGT
>CAUYUJ010010637.1:0-27308 GCA_963575745.1 Prorocentrum cordatum
GGGAATGGGGAGAGGACGAGCATGACAAGGACAACGGGGAGGAGGAAAAAGAGGAAAAGGAAGAGGAGGAGAAAAAAGCAAGAGGAGGAGGAGGGAGAAAAGGAGAACAAGGTGGAGGGAAAAAAGGAAGAGGAGGAGCAAGTAGAGGAGGGGGGGAGGCGCAAGAAGAGCAAAGGAGGGACAGGAAGAGGTGGAGAAAGAGGAGGAAGGGAAACAGCCGGGAAGGGAGACGGAAAAAAAGGAGGAGGACGGAGGAAACGGAACCGGAAACTGAAGAGGAGGAGGGCGAGGATGAGGATGAAGAGGAGATGGATGATGATGCTGATGATGATGATGATGATGATGATGATGATGATGGTGATGATGATGAGGAGGAGGAGGAGGAGGCGGAGGACGAGGAGGGAAATAGGTGGACGGGAAAGAGGAGGGTGGAGGAACAGGAGGACAAGACGGATGAGGAGAAGGAATATGGGCGAGGAGGAGGACGAGGAGGACGAGGAGGAGGAGGAAAAAGGAGAAAAAGAAGAAGAGGAGGATATGAAAAGGACGAAAATGATGAGGGCAGGACAGGACAGGACATCCGCGCAAGGGGGCCAACGTCAACGCCTGCGATGTTGCCGTGTGCGCGACTGGCGAACCCCCCTGCGATTAGGTTGTGCCGCAGCCCAGACTTCTCATTAGGGCCGGCAAGGGGCATGCCCCGAAGCTTCAAGGGACGAGCTCCGAGGTGGCCCCGTAAGAAAGGCTCGCTACCTTGTGAGTGCGAGTCCCTGCGGGTCAGAGCGGGGGGGGCAGCTGTTGGCCCTCTCGCGCGCCCATGACACTGGGGGCGCGCTGGGCGAGCAGGGCTCCCAAGCGACGGGGGGGAACGACGACGCGTCCACTCAGAACGCGAACGCACGTGCAATAAGCCTAGCGCCTGTGAAACAACTGCAGGGACGACCTGCCCAACGGCGCGAAAGAGGGCAACGGCGGCATCAGCAGCCGCGGGGAAAGGCCGGCCCTCGGCCAGCGCCATCGCGTCGGCACGGCAGACCGAGCCAACTACTCGTCCACAAGAGGGGGGTCCCAAAAAGCGGCCCAAGGGCCCCGCCAGGAGCAGCCGCCATCGCCGCGGCTCGGCCCGCCGCCGCCAAGTGGGCCACAGGCGGGCCGAGGCGGGACGAAAACGAATTCTCTAGCAGCGCGCTCGGCCGACAGTCTCCTGCCGCCCGCGGTAGCAGCGACGCCGCAAACCGAACATAATTTCAAACTACACTCTTTCATGAGGTGCAATCGATGGGACGCCTGCAACTACACACCCCCTACTGAGTATCGTTTAACCGATCCCCATCCCCAGCGGCGTGGCCTGGGCCCCACTGGCCGATTTACCCCCCTAGATGGGGATATGTATCGATCCCTTCGGGTTTCGAGAGGTGTATCCCCAGCTGGGGCTGTAATTTGGTGGGGGTCTCGAAAGGGATGGGGATGGGGATTGGTTGAACGGTGCCGACCTACGAAGTGTTCACCCCGCAGCGGCTCGAAGAGGGAGCCGTCTTCGGAGCCAGGATCCGCCGCGGGGACCAACTGTCCAGCATCGGCGACGAAGGCGCGGGGGCACTCCTGCGCCGCGACGGCCCACGGCTGAGATCCAGGAGCGACGTGCTCACAAGGTCGACAGCGCCACCTGCCGACGAAGGGAATGATGACGAATGGCCCTCGAGGCCAACTCGAACTTCGTGGGCGAGTGGCCGTGAGTTCCTTCCGAAGGGCCCCCCCCCTCCCCCCCCGAGCCACAGCCCTGGCTCGGCCTCGTGGGGCGCCATGGCCCGTGGGAGGAGGGCGTCGATAGACGTGACATCCTGGTGCCCGCAAATCGCGGACCACGTCCATATGCGATGAACCAAACTTTCAGGGGCCCAGAGACACCTCGGACAGAGAGCCGGGCAATCGTGTCCTGATTCACGTTGTCGTTCTCGAGGCCATTGAGCCTCCGAGAGAACAGTGAGATGGTCCGAACAAAGATCCATCTCCCCTTCCTTGGTGAACGAATCCTTTCCACGAGACAGAATCGACATATCAGCGCCAGCGTGAAAATCATCACCAGCGTGATGCTTGCAAGCAGACTGCCAAAGCTTCGCAGTGCAATCAAACATGAACGCACCCAGCAGGTCTTCGTAGTTGGCCAACACTGCAACGTCCAAGGCAAGATCGCCAAAGAAAGGGATCACCCATTCCTCCGCAGGAACAGGGGGGAGGAGGAGGTAGAGGAGGAGGAGGAAGAGGAGGTGTGAATTGTACTCCATACAATGGATGTTTCGAGGGTTTCTGACAGCATGTTGTCAGATATTGCCCCTCCCCCTCAGCAAGCAGAGCAGTAGATCAGGCGCGGTTGTATTCGCCGGCCCAACGGGCCAGAGGCGTGCTAAGATCTCCGGTAACTGGTTAACAATTCTCTAGTTCGCGCGCGCGGGGCGGCCCCTGGGGGTCCCCGGACGAAAAGTACCCCGGGCGATCCCCGACCGATCCCTGGGAGACTCCCCCAGAGCGCTCCAGGAGCGCTCCATGAGCGCACAAACAGGGCTCCGAGACGTCCCCGAGAGCCCCAAGAAAGGCCAAGAGGCCCCCAAGAGGCCCCCAAGATGGTACACGAGGGGTCCGACATGCCACAAGATCGCTCCAAGACGCCCAAGATAGCCCCCAGACGCCCCAAGAGGCCTCCAAGAGCACTCCCAAGAGGGCCCCCGGAGGCAAAATTCATTGTTGTTCCTTAGGTTTTTGAGAGATTTTTGAGCTTCCACCTTTTCGGCTTCCCGACGCCCCAAGACGGCCCAAGAGGCCCCCAAGATCGCCCCAAGAGGGCCCAAGAGGCCCCCAAGAGGGCCCCAAGATGGCCCAAGAGGGCTCGAAGACGGCCCAAGAAGCCTCCAAGATGGTCCAAGAGGGCCCCAAGAACGCCCCCAAGGGGCCCCAGAGAGGGAACACGAAACAACATTTCGAGCCCTCGGCCCTAAGAAGCCCCTACGAGGCCCCAAGAGGCCCCTAAGAGGCCCCACCCCCACGAGGCCCTCAGGAGGCCCCCAAGAGTCCCCCAAGCGGCCCCAGGATGCCCCCCAAATGCCCCCCCGAGCGCCCCAGGAGTCCCCCAAGCGGCCCCAGGAACCCCCAAAGCGCCGCATTGACACCAGGCCCTCGGGCAAACGGCAGACATGAGACTGTATGGGCCGGCGGAATGAGCGAAGCGATTAAATGTAAAATTGTCCGGGCGAGTGTCGGCTGTGCAAGATAGCATGCAGCAAGCACGATTGTATGTAAAGTTGTGCGCATGACTATTGCTGTTTGAGCTCGAGAGGCCTCTCGACTGACCAAAAGGATACCATCGCTCCCCTCGTGCGCGGAGCGATAGCGAGTACGAGTGCGAGAACGATCTGGCAGCGACACGAGATCGGATTTCGATACCGGTCTTGTCGACTTCGAGCGCGACGAGCAATTCACATTGGTAGCTGGAGCGATCCATTCACGGACGACAGTTATCACCCTTGGGACCGCCTGGCGGGGGGCGAGGTGCGGCAGGGGCAGCAGGACGAGATGACGGACAGCCGCCCTCAGGATTCATCGGCAGAGCCCCAGAGTTCGACGGCTCCATCGATGGCTACAAGACGTTCAGGAAGAAGGTGGAGATCTTTGCGGCGAGAGCTCGCGGACGCGAGCAGGAGAAAGGAGTAGGGCTCGAGATAATGCAAGACCCGTGGGGCCGAGCGTGGGAGGTGGTCGAGGACATCGAGATCGCAGAGATCGAGAAGGAGAAAGGTTGGCAGACCATAATCCAGGCACTCGACCGGGCATACGAGTACGATCAGATCGCGGAGCTCCCGACAGACTTCGAGAATTTCTTCTTCAAGGCCGCTCGCAAGCCAAAGGAGACCTTGATTGACTACTTGACGAGGCTTCGGACATCGGAGAGGAAGGTTCGGGCGCACGATGTGGCTTTACCAGAGAAAGTGCTCGGCTGTCTTCTGTTGCGGCGGGCAGGCTTGGACAAAGAGGGCAAGCAGCTCATCGTGCACCAAGTCGGCGACAAGCTGACTTTGAACAAGGTCGAGGGCGAGTTGAAGAAAACGTTCGGCCTAGACTCGATGCCAAGCTATCGAGCGAGTTCGGGGGCAGCAGCCTACAACGTGGACGGTTAGGAGGAGTTCGATGAGCAGGACGACGTTTACTGCGGAGGCGACGACGATGGGGCACTACTACGACGACGACGGCGAGGACCACCAGAAGGCAGGCCCCAGCTTTGACGCGGAGGCGGCCTACTACAGCGAGACGTCGACAATCAACACCCCCGCGCCGGATCAGGTGTTTGATGTGGATCAGTACGACGATACCATGGCGGCGTGCACGGACGCGAGATAGAAGATGAACGCCATGGGGTTGGCCAGAGGTTTCTACCCAGTCGTAGCGGTGGTACCGCCACCTTCGAGGAGTACGGCACCAGTTATCCCACCTCGAGCTTCTGCCGTTGGCAGAGGTCGAAGCGCTGCGCGAGGCGCGTCAAGAGGGAGAGCTACCGGATGAGCGACGGCTTCAAAGGGACGCGGCAACACCAACTTCGCAAGCAGCTACGGCAAGGGCGCGGCCGGACGTGGACCATCTCAGCCACCACCGAGAGCTACAGAAGAGACGATATACCTACGATGTGGAGGCCGAGGCCATTTCGCCAAGGACTGCCTGCATCAGAGCAGGAAGAGACAGAACGTTGGAGATGATTTTGCAGAAGCGCGGATGGTCACGGACGAGATCGAGGATATCTGCAACTCGACCGACCTCGATCCGTCGGAGGCGATTCACGACAGTGGAGCGACCAGCGTTATCGTGGGACATGAGACGCTCAAAGGCTATTGCAAGCAGTTGGTCGCGAAGGGATTTCCAATGGAAAAGATGTTTTTTTTTCCCGTGCTCCAAGAATTTGAGGTATGGCAACGACTCGACCGGTGAGGCGACGGCATGCGCAGTTGTACCCTCATTCCCTGGAGGCAAGTTAGTGGAGATTCTCACCTATGTGATTCCAGGCAACACGCCATTTCTGTTCGCCAGGCCCGTGATGGAGGAGCTCGGCATGGTAGTGGATTTCAAGAACAAGAGCGCATGCTGGGACGGAGACGGAAAGTGGTTTCAGCTACGACAGCAGCCCCATCGAGGACACTTCATCATTAACATGCTGGAGAGTTTCGATACTTGTGTGAAGGAGCGCGCCGACCAGACCCTACTACCCCAGAATATGTTGGACCACGTGCGTGTGCAGCATCCGATCAGCCCCTACACGTTTCTCGGCGACGAGGTGCTGTCGTACGAGGCGTCGGTGGACTTTATCAGCACGATGGTCGAGATCAACAACAAGGGCGACGCGACGAAGGATGAGGACGCCTACATCGCCAAGGACCTCAACGTGAAGCAGCTGCGCAAGTGCCAGGAGTCCGTAGAGACGGCCACCAAGGAGCTGAAGCAGGACTTGGACAAGGCAAAGGACATCCAGAAGGCCAAGCGCAAGATCTGGGAGGTCTACGGCGGCAATTCAGAGTTGACGAAAGAGCTGAGGAGGCGCGTACATCAGGCCAGGACGTTCGGCGTACACAACGGCTGGGGTTTCAGCAAGACGGCCACTCAGAAGAAGTTTCTCGACCTGATCGACGAAGAGCAGCTGGGCGATATCTGGATGAGCCCCGAGTGCAAACTCTGGGCGCTGATGCAGGAGCGAGGCTGCAAGACGGACGAAGACAAGCAGAGGCTTCAGCAGCGGCGCCCGGACAACCATAGGACGCACCTGATGTTCTGCAAGCAGATCTACCTCAAGCAGTGGCAAGCAGGTCGAGACGCGCATCTGGAGCAACCCTCGAAGGCACGCAGTTGGAGGACGAAGGCGCTGTGCGAGTTGCCCGGGCACCATGTGCTTTTCGACCAGTGCATGACGGGATTGGAGAGTCCAGAAGAAGGCTTGGCTCGCAAAAGGACTGGAGTTCGCGCTGCACGACGAGGAATGGCAGAAGAACTCTACGAGTACCAGTGCGACAAGCGACACGATCACGTCCACCTCGAAAGCAAGATCCCAGGCACCAACTTGCACCGCACGAGCTTCGCCGAGAACTACGGGCCCCTGCTGGCGCAGATCCTCAGCAACCTGCTGGAGCACCCCCCCCTCAGGACACGTATATCCTGGTGCTGGGTCTCGAGGAAGGCGAGGGCGCGGTGGAGTAGATCTACCGCGCGACGGTGGACAACAGCAGCAACGAGGCGAAGGAGACGTGCCAGAATCGGCTGCTGAGGAGCGAGTTCGGCCAGAACGTGTTCAGGTATGTGGAGCGCCTCCACAAGAACCTGGGCCACCCCAGCACGGAGGTTTTCGTGCAGATGCTGACGACGGCGGACGCGAGAGAGGAAGTGATAGCGCGTGCGAGGCGCTACTCGTGCGCGATCTGTGCAGAGCGGAAGAAGGCGTCACAGCCACCGAAGTCAGTCATCACCACCTTCCTGGAAGACGTTCAACCAGGCGATCTACCTGGACTTCTTTGAATTCCAGTTGCGCTCGGGCTCGGCGAAGATCGCGCACCTGCTGGACGGAGCGAGCCGTTTCCAGAAGTGCCGAATCGTGACGCGCGAGACCTCAGCCGAGGCCATCAAGTCCATCGAGAAAGCGTGGATCAGGCACTACGGGGCCCCGACGAGGCTCGCGATGGACGAGTGCGGCGCGGCGTGCAGTCAGGAGATGCTCGACTGGGCCAGCAACAAGAATATCAAAATGCAGGTTGCACCTGGCGAAGCACACCACGTGAGACGCTGGAGCTCTGGTTCGAAGAGACCGGCCTGGAGCGCACCATCGAGAACTTGAAGGCGGCGTTGGACTACGTGCCCAATCAGATCAACAGGATGATGCACCGCAAGGGTTTCAGTCCGGCGCAGTGGGTTTTGGGCTACAACCCTGTGCTCAACGACTCCCTGTCCGCAGACACGCTGTCCGTGCCCGCGGCGGGGGCCTACCTGGAGGAGGAGACGTTCCGAGAGGCGATGCAGAGGCGTGCGGCAGCGGCGACGGCGTTCATCAAGGCGGACTCGACGGAGCGGCTGCGCGGGGCATTCCTGCGCAAGAGGCGTGACACCCACGAGGCGGTGAGCGTGGGCGACGAGTGCTACTACTGGCGCAACCGCACGGCCACGGAGAACGGTCAGCCCAAGGTGCACTTGGTCACGCACGGCGGTAGCTTACTGAGGTGCAGCCCGGACCATATCAGACCCATCGTGGAGCGGATCGGCGAGCCTTAGCGACTGGCAAACTTACAGGCAGCGCAGGCCACTTTACAAGGACTACGACGTGGAGGCATCGTGCAGTTCTTCGATATCAGCCAGCTGCCCGGACCCACCGAGGAGGACCGAGCGGACGAGCCGATGGAGGAGGACGAGCCAGCTCCTGCAGCTGGAGGCGCACCGACGGTGGAGCAGGCCATGGCAGGTCAGCTCAGGCAGGTTTCTGCCCAGGGTTCCGAGCCGCAGGCCGAGCCGAGGTCGGCGAGCAACGAGGGCCCACCACCGACGGCGGACAACGCGGCGATGCCTGATGCAGACGATCCAGACCTACAGCCACATCCAGCCCAACAAGCACCCGCAGAGCGAGAAGGTCAAGCAGCTGGGCGCGAGAGCAATGCTTCGAGCTTCATCGCGCCCACACCGACGACGACAGTGACCGACTCGGCGGCGAGGTTCAGGGAGATGCGGAGGAGCACGGGCGCCTCGGAGGTGGCGCCGATGCGAACGTTTGCCGCGCAACGGGATCGGCAAGACAACCGATCAGGACCCTACGACAAGATGGAATTCGCGGAGGACGTGATGTTCCTGAACCTGGATGCGCTGCCGACCGGCTGGAACTACAGCGCCCAGGACAGCGCGTTCTACCTGGACTACGAGGAGTGCTACGTGGCTGGCGAGCTGAGCGAGAAGAATATGAACGCTGAGGACAAGGCCAAGTTCGCGGAGATGAAGCGCGCGGAGTTGCAGAGCTTCTTTGAAAACCAAGTCTGGGAGCAGGGCAAGAACGAGGTGAAGGGCCCAACAAGGTGCTGCGCGCGCGGTTCCTACTCAAGTGGTCGAGGAACGCTGATGGGAGCTACCGGGCCAGGGCGCGGTTGGTTATCCAAGAGTTTCGAGACCCAGGCGCGATCGCGGGGAAGCTGGCCAAATCCTCACCGACGGTGACGAGATTGAGCAGAACCTTCATCGTGATGTTCGGCCGCATTCACGGCTGGATCCTGTTCACCGCTGACGTCAGCACCGCGCTCCTGCAGGGCAAGCGCTCGGACCGCGGAATTCCTGTACTTCTACCGGCGGAGGCGTGCAAGATGCTCGGCTACCAGCTGGGTACGAGGATGAAGCTGCTCAAGAGTATGCGCGGCCTGAGCGACGCGCCGAGGCTCTGGTGGGAAGAAACTACGGACCGCATGATCGCGTGTGGTTTCGTGGTTCACACGCTGGGCCCCTGCCTGTTCCTGAGCTACCGCCTGGGCGCGACCAACACGAAGGTGTTCGACGGTGCGATCGGACTATATGTTGACGACATGCTCGGCGGCGGCAGCAACCGGGAGGGCCAGGCGCGTTTCTCGGCGCGCGTGAAGGAGCTCAAAAAGGTTTTCAACTTCAGGACGTTGGAGGACACCGAGAAGGGCACCTTGAACGTAGCAGGCGACGCTTCTATGGATTCCATGGACACCAGCTCACTAAGACGACTGACGGTGATTATCAGATGAGTTGTGGAGCCTACATCAAGTCGCTCAAGCCGATCACCGTGGCCAAGAATCGAGCGAGCGACCAGAAGTTGGCAATCACCGAGGGCGAGCGTCGACAGCTACGAGGACTGATGGGAAGCTTGGCTTGGCCCAGCAATCAGGCAGCGCCGCATTTGCAGTGCAGCGTCAGCCTGGGACAAGGTACGATCAACGAGGGCTCTACCGTGCAGGACCTGGTGGAGGCCAACAAGACGCTGAGGTTTGCCAAGGCCAATAGCGACGTGTGCCAGGTGTTTCCCAAGATGTGCGACGACCCAGACGAGGTGACGTTCATCTGCATGACGGACGCGGCATGGGCAGTTCGACGCGATGGGAGCTCGCAAGGATGCTACCTCATCCTGGCGACACATCGGCGCGTGCTGAGCGGCGGGACCGTCAAGTACGTGATCGTCGACTGGCGCTCGTGGAAGCTACCGAGGGTGAGCAGGTCCTCATTGGCGAGTGAGGCCCAAGCTGCAGCCAGAGGCGTGGGCGCGCTCGAGTACGTGAAGGTGCACTACAGCCTGATGCTCGACCCGACGCGGGACCCAAGGATGAACGGCACCATGACGGTGCTGGGCACAAGTGCGCTCGTGGTGGACGCCAAGGCGCTGTACGACGCGGCCCAGGAGCCCCACGTGCACAACTTCGACGACAAGCGGACGGGCATCGAGGTGCAGGTGCTGAAGGAGCGTATGACGGCGAGCGCTACGGGCTGGCACTGGGTCAGCTCTGAGCGCCAGTTCGCAGATGGCTTCACCAAGCTGGCAGCGCGATAACTACTGGCCGATCGACTGAGGACGGGAACGATCAGCCTGAAGTTCGACGAGAAGTTTCAGGCTGCGAAGAAGAAGACGGCCAAGGACCGACAGGAGGAGGCCAAGCGTTTCGCCACATCTAGACCGAGGACGAGTACCAAAGCTGTGGCGGCCATGGCATCTCTGACGGGGACTGCAGCCAGCCAGGTGGAGACCTACAAGGACAAGATCGAGACGGCCCTGGTGGAGTTCGAGTGGACCGACAGCCCGAGGATTGTGATCAGCATACCGCTCAGCACGTTCGTGAAGGGTTTCCTCAGCATGATGATGGTGATCGTGATTCTGGGATTCGTGTGCTATGCGATTCTCAAGGCTGCAAAGACGGAGAAACCGGTCCCGGCTCTTCCAGAGCCAGAACCTGAGAAGGAGCGTTGACAGACCAAGGCCCCGAAAGAGAAGAAGGTGAAACTGAGCTCCATCAAGTGGGATGTCCGTTGCCAGGGCCCGGTCAACTACACGAGCATTGGAAAGCCTGACGGACAGTACGGACAATACAAACATGTGACGAATGGTTTTCGCCGAGGCTGAGAGACTACCCGAGCTACACACTGTGCAGCAGAAGCCGCACCATGAGTGACGGTGCCCTGGCAAATTGCGATTTGCATCTTGTTCCAGTCTCGTGCTCTTCTTTTCCACATTCTCTCAACGAAGCTATTTCTCTCAGCAGAGGCTTATGCGACAACGAAATTTTGGCGCAGTTACTCTCGAGCGAGGCCGAGCTGATGTCCGGACGCCAGGTTGGGCGGTCGAGTCAGCGATAATGATCTGCTAGCTGCTGCGAAGGTTTTCGTGTGAATAAGGCGAGAGTTTTAACAAGTTGTCGTTCCCTTTTTTACCAGTGTGAAGTGTACTCCATACAATGGATGTTTCGAGGGTTTCAGACAGAATGTTGTTAGATATTACCCCTCCCCCTCAGTAAGCAGAGCAGTAGAGCAGGCACGATTGTATGTAAAGTTGTGCGGGCCAGTGTCGGCTGTGTAAGATAGCATGTAGCAAGCACGATTGTATGTACAGTTGTGCGCATGACTATTGCCGTTTGAGCTCGAGAAGCCTCTCGACTGACCAAAAAGGATACCATCACTCCCCTCGCGCGCGGAACGATAGCGAGTACGAGTGCGAGAACGATCTGGCAGTGATACGAGATCGGATTTCGATACGGAGTTTGTCGACTTCGAGAGCGACGAGCAATTCACAGGAGGAGGACGAAGAGGAGAAGAAGGAAGAGGGAAGGAAGAGGAAGAGGAGAAGAAGGAGAGGGAGGCGGAAACCGAGGACGAGGAGGAAGAAGAGGAGGATGAGGAGGGCAGAGAGGAGAAGGAGGATGAGGAGGAGGATGAAGAGGAAGAGGAAGAGGAGAACGAGGGCCCAGGGGAGTAGTAGTAGAAAGAAGAGGAGGGAGACGGGGAAGAGGAACGGGGGAGGATGAGGAGGAGGAGACGGAGAAGAAGGCGGAGGAGGAAGAAGAGGAGGAAGAGGAGGAGAGGGGAGGAGGAGAAGGACCAGTGTAAGCTCAGACCCATTAGCGATATTGGAATCCACCCTCACCCCAAATTTCCCCTTTCATATGCCCCTGCACGGATTCATTTTCATTGAAGGAAGTGCCTCGTTGGACAACCGTTTGAACTTCAGAACGTGTGCCAGAACGCCAATGCTGGGACATCAGCGACGCAAATCTTTGTTGCTGCTGCGCCTTAGCGATCCTGAACCGTGCCACAACGCAAACACTGCGGATCAACGTGACTGTTGCGCCCTGATATTGCGACACTCAGCCAACACACAAATCTAGGCACGTTAACAATGAAAATCCTTGAATCTGCTGTGGACTCCTAAGACGCATGTGCGCGGCGCTAAAACGAGAACCACATTTTGAAAATGAACCGCCCTCCATCCGTGAAGTTCTTGCAACTTGTTCGGGAACAAAGGGCACGGAGCTAAAGCGAGAATCACACTTTGAAGACGGACCGCCATCCATCCGTGAAACTCTTGTAAACGTGTAGGACAAATGTGTAAGACGAGAGCACGGGGCGCTAAAGCGAGAATCGCATTTTGAAAACGGGCCGTCCTACATCCGTGAAGCTCTTGTGAAATCCAAGCTTCAGGATCACAAGTGGTGAGGAGGCCCCAGGCGAAGCGCCAGGCCCGCCCTTTCGACATGACCTCGGGGTGCGGTGCGGCAGGGAGGAACTATCTATGAGGAGAAAGGCAGGAGGAGGAGATCGCCCCCCCCCCCCACTCCACCCCACTTGAGCAGGGACCGACCGTCCCGGCATTCCTATAGGCCTACTACGAAATGTTCTTAGAACCCCATATGCTCTAAGGGCAAAGCGATGTTCTCAGAGCAGAGCCCCGATGTGCTAAAACAAGACAAGACAGTCCCAACCAGAAATGTGTTCTGAGAACATCTCGTGCAGACCACGGAAAGGTTCTTAGAAAATTCGTCGGTGGGCCTATAATTAAGCTCATGTTGCTCCCATCGAACTTACGGACCACATCCCAGAAAAAAAATCGAGCACCCCGAAAAGTGTCGAATGAGTGTCGAAACAGTGTCGAAACAGTGTCGGGCGAGTGTCTTTCGGGGTCCGACACGCGAAAACCCTCGACTTTCGGTACTTTTGGGGGGCTCGAAAGGTGATCAACTCGCCATCGCTCGGACGTCCATTCCCTGTGTTTTTTTCAGTTTCGTGCGTGGGGTTTCGCCACATGATCAAGGATGCTCCTCGATGGTCCTCACCGAAGGAAAAATGCACACGTCCGAGCGATGCCAAGTCAAGACTAAAGTAGATTGGAACATCATAAATCAGGCGAGCCAGGACGCTTCGCCGCTGCCTGATCCACCCCACCCGCCCGGAAACCGCGCATCTAAGGCCACTCCCGCGAGAGTCCCCGCCAGCATTAGCTCGGGCCTGCCCCCCCACAAAGGATGTTGGACGAAAACTACAGAAAGCATTCAAAACAGACTCAAAACACGGACCCCAAATAGTCAAAACATCGTCCCAAGACTATGTCTTGACTATCTGTGAATGCTCCTCCTGTGGAGGGACAGGCCCGACTTACCGCCAGCAGGTGCAGGCGGCCGAGCCTTCGCGGACTGGAGGCTCTCCACCTCCCCGGCGCGGGCCGCCTTCCGCACCTGCCGCGCCGCCCGGGGGGGGGGGGCCGCAGCGCCAGGGCCGGCGACGCGGCCGCCGACGGCGAGCTCGCCGAGGCCCTCGCCGAGGGCCTCGACGAGCTGCGCCAGGGCCGGCGACGCGGACGCCGACGGCGAGCTCGTCGAGGGCCTCGACGAGCGGCCTGTTGTGGGCTTGTTGTGGCGTGCAGGCCACGACGACGTGCACCGCTTCCTCCCGCCTGCCCCACGTCAGCCAGGTCTCCTCTTCCTCCTCCTCCTCCTCCTCCTCCTCCTCCTCCTCCTCCTCCTCCCCCTCGTCCTCGTCCTCGTCCTCCTCCCCCTCGTCCTCGTCCTCGTCCTCCTCCTACTCCTCATCCTTTTCCATTTCCTTGTCCTTCTCCCCCTTCCCCCTCCTCCTCCTTTTCCTCCTCCTCCTCCTCCTCCTCCACGCCGAAAGCGTGCCGAAGGGGCGTGCAAATAGGCGCAGGCGCAGGAGAGAGGCGCTCAAGAGCGCTCGCGGGGATGCATGGCCCAACCCAAGGCGGGAGTAAGGGAAAGGGCGAAGCCAAGAGCGGGACGAAACCGAGACGGAGCAAGGACGCGGAGGGATGAGCCAGCCGGCGGGGAAGAAGAAGAAGGCGAAAGAAAAAGGTAGCAAACAAGGAACAACCAAACAACAACACTGAAGGGGCCCTGGGACACACAAATAAATACACACAAATAAAAGGATTCCCCATTTTTTATATTTTCTGGATTCTTGTCTTCCCCCCCACTTCCCATATTTTCCTATATTTTCTGAGGAATCGACGATTAATTGTGTCTGTGTGTTTTTTTTCCTCCTGAAGCACGGGAAAGAGAGGGCGAGGAGACAGCCAACCCGAACAGAAGCGAACGCGCCGACCGACCGGGGGCAGGGGCGACAACACGACAGGACGCGCCACGATTACGACCCGACACAACGACACGGGAAAGACACGACACGCCGCACGGCACGAACCGACGCCGTCCTCCTCCTCCTCCTCCTCCCCCTCCCCCTCCTCCTCGTCCTCCTCCACCTCCTCCTCCTCCCCCTCCTCCTCCTCGTCCTCCTCCTCCTCCTCCTCCTCCTCCTCCTCCTCCTCCTCCTCCTCCCCCTCCTCTTCCTCCTCGTCCTCGTCCTCCTCTCCCGGACGCGCAAGTGGAAACACTTCCCTCGTCCTCGTCCCACTTCGAGGCACATGCTGGCACGGGCGACGAGCCTGTGGGCCTGGCACGTGGGCGCGGGGGAAGCCAGTGCAGCCAGCCTTGGCGACGGTGCGCATCCACTCCTTCCTGGGATCGGGTCCACGCGCCCCGTTCCATGCTTGCGTTCCCTCGATGCTTTCCCACCGTGTCACGAGCTCCGGGCCCTGGAAAACATGTCCAGCCGCACGCGTGGATATCCCACGCAGGGAACTGCTGTGCTCGGGGTGGCCGGACAGCACTGTTAGCCGAAGGCGAGCGGCGACGCATCGGCGACGCCAGCGTGGAGAAAATCGGGCTCCGCACCAGGCCGCATCGCCGATGCATCAACGATGCGGCCCGATCCTCCGACCCCATCCACGCGGACCACATCGAGGAGGCCCAGAAAAGGGCGACGGGGCTGTTCCGGCCGCGGCGAGCCTCGGCCGCGAACGGGCCTCCCGACCCAGAGCCGAGGAGCGGCCCGGAGACCACAGCCCCTCCGGCGGAACCCGAAATGGCCCGCCGCCCCTGTGGATGGAGGCCCCGCGCGGCAGGGGAAGGGATCGTCCCATCGTCCCTCCCAGAGCGGACACCCTGAAAGGTGGAGTTCTCCAAAGCCTGTGCAGGGGCAGGGGGAGCAGGAGAGACGAACGCGACATGCGCGGACAATGCTGCGCAACCTTCCACGCGGGTTCGCGGACTTCAGCGAGCGGGTGCGGGATCCCATGGACACGCTCCGCGCAGTGCATCCGTGCGGCGCGGCCCGGCATCCATATCAGAAACATGGGGTCGCGGCCGAGGGAGGCGGACAGCGAAGCCGTGGATGCGGACACAGCTCCCGCCCACGAGCCTCCACGGGGCGGAACGGGCGAGGAACGAAGACGGGGGGGCTTCCCCACCATCCTCCTCCCTTCCTCCGCCCCCGCCCTCGGGAAGGAGCGGGGGGCCCGGCGAGGGGGCAACGACGAGCAAGACGAACCTCTCCCTCCTCCTCCTCCTGCTCCTCCTCCTGTTTCTCCTCCTCCTCCGCCTCCTCCTCCTCCTCCTCCTCCTCCTCCTAGTCTTCCTTCCTCCTCCTCCGCCCGCCCGCCCGCCCGCCGTCTTCCCCCCTTACCTCCTCCTCCTCCTCCTCCCTCCTCCTCCTCCTCCTCCTCCACCTCTTCCTCCTCCTCCTCCTCTTCCTCCTCTTCCTCCTCCTCCTTCTCCTCCTCCTGTCCCTCCTTCTCGTCCTCGCCCTCATCCTTGTCCCCGTCCTCTTCCTCCTCATCGTCGTCCTCCTCCCCCTCTTCCTCTTCCTCCCCTTCCTCTTCCGTGGAAATTCTGGCTCAAATTCAACCCGTCCCATCGAGGGGGTGAGCTTGCCACAGCCGCAGGCTCGGGAGGCAGGTGGTCGCGGACGGTCCCAGCGCGCCCATTCTGTGCCGCTGGGCGCCATAGTCTGGCGCCGTCCTTGCAGCGGCGGCGGCGGCAAAATTCGTGAAGTGGCGGGGGGCGCCGGCAGGTCGACAAGAGTCTCACGCTGGTGTGTGTGTGTGTGTCGGGCGCGGGCGCGTCGACCCTCAGCTCGCCCTGGCAGGTCGTCAGACGTGGCCGTAGCCATCGGTGATCCCTGGACACCATCGGCAGCGTCTAGACAGAGGGCCAAGGCCAATTTGGCAAGCTCCTGATGCTGATGACCACTGCCGTCACCAACGGCTGCTGCCTGGACGCCTGCACATCCTTCCCCGAGGAAGGCATCACGATGACGGGCAATAGCGGCAGCGTCAAGGCCAAGCTCCACGGCACGGGCATGGAGCTGGAGCGCGGCCACTCAAAATTCAAGCAGTGCGACGGCAACTGGTCAACACCACTGCAACACACCTTCGAGCCGGTGCCTCCTCGTTCGGCGGTGGAAATCCGCGCTTCCCCGTTGAAACGGGGACCCGTCGCCAATCCACGCCCCCTTAATCCATGCTTGCGATCGCCTGGCCTGCCCCCCACGATTTCTGAGCGGGAGGGTGGGGCTCGCCTCGCTCGGGAGCTCCCGAACGCAGTGAACCCCGCCCTCCCCCTCAGACATCGTGGGGGGCAGGGGTACACGTCGGTCGGAAGAAGTAGGTAGAAACATGCAGTAGGAAGGCGGATACTGCAGATTGGGTCCAGGCCCTCCCAGAGAATAACAGATCACAGCAAAATCATGCCGATTCTTGAAGTAGGGAGGCGCTTGAAATAGATTGGGACCTGGGGATCCAAAACTACCTACTTTCAACGGCCGGCGTGTAGGGCTCGCACGTGGCCCCCTAGTGGGGCCAGGAGGGGAAGCAAAGGCCCCCTGGCAGCCGACAGACAGTTGGCAGGCGGCCGCGGCAGCTGCTCGTCGTCGTCGCCGCCGGCGTCGGCGCCGTCGTCGTCGACGGCCTCTTCGTCGTCGAGGGCCCCGTCGTCGCCGGCTGTCGCTCTCGGATCCCCCCAAGGATGGCCTCGAAGTTGGCCTGGAGCCAGTCGCACTCCATGTGCAGGTCCTTCAGCTGCACCTCCTTCATGTAGAGCTCCTCGAGCCATGAGGGCAGGGATAGGCGGAAGGAACCTCTTGCCTTCTGCCACAGGCGGATGTGACGACCTCTGGCCGATACATGTAGACCCTTACATGCTGCTACATGACGAAGAACGGAACGGGTAGGAAGAGAAAAGAGGACGAGGGGGATACGGGGGAATGCCTGAGCAAATCCAACGCACATCACTAGTGCTGCAACGCAGCGCCCGTCAAAACTGCCCTCTCCAGAAGCCGACGCGAGTGATTCACACCAGTTAGGCTTGCCTGGACGGTTTTCTACCCCAGAGAATCAGAACCAGTGCTGGCAATGGTGGACTGGCGGCGGATTCCCCTCAGCACGGCCAAGCAAACTGCCAGAAACCAAGCATGGCCCACGAAGGATGGCAAACAGCCCCCGACGATATGTTCAACAAAAATCCCTGGCCCATCCCCCGATCTCTCTTTTCCATCTCCTCTTTGCCAAACGACTTCCCCACTACTCATACATATCACGGCGGTGACAGAAGTTACCGCAAGGCAGCTGGACATGGTGAGAGGGATCTTCCAGGGGAAATGCCTGAAGAGTCTGTCTGGCTTACACGTCTGGTGGTGCGACGAAGAGCAGCTATTTAATCAGTGGATGAAGAAATGAAGGGAGGATGGGGGCGGAGATGGAAAAAGGGGTGGGGAAGGATGAAAGAGATAAACAGATGTATCGCGACTGCGAGACTCCTCTATTTCCTCATCCTCATCCTTCCCAAATTCCTTCATATCACGAGTCCCCTTTCCATTTGCTCATTACCGAACTCCCTCCTACTCTCCATATCCCCCTCCTACTCCTCCCCGTGTTCCGCGTGGTTCTCCTCCTGATCGTGTGCCTTTTTCAGGCCGCCTTCACTCGCAACCATCATCCTTCTCCAGAGTTCCCTCTTGCAGTCGGGCTTGATTGGAGAGGACACGCGAGAGGACACAAAACCCTTCCGAGGGCGACATTGCCCTGGGAATGAAAAAGGCACGGGCCTCTAAAGACAGGACACAAGGCTACTCTTGACTTGGCAAGGTCGCCCAACGAATCAAGGCTGACTGTATCATCCACGTCCCACCTTTCCTCCCCCCGGTTTTGTTTCTCCATATGTTCTTCTCCCCCAGCCCACCCTTTTCCGCCCCCCTCCCTCTCCCCTCTCCCCTCTCCCCCCTCTACAATTACTCAATATGAATACTACTCTCCCTCTTCCCCTGATGACGGAATGGGAGTAGCCGACCCCCCCCCCGCGTACTGTTTGTGTTGCACACATGTTTCCCTGGAGTTGGGTGTTCGCCTGCATTTTTGTTCCAAAATGCTGCTCTCGCTGAGGCGCCGGCCTCATTTTCGGGCCCCGCTCGTTCCGAATCGTGTTCCCGCTGCAGCGTGGGTCTCATTTTCGGATCGGTGTTTTGCCTCCGTCGTTCAGGATGGCGTTCTCGCCCCAGCGCGGGCCTCTTTCTCGCGCGCCCATCCGCCCGCCACCACCGCACCGCGCCCCGCCCCGCCCACCGCCACTTCCACCCACCAACGCACGCACGCACGCACGCACGCACGCGCACCGCCACCACCACCCCACTACCCCACCCACCACCACCACGCTACACCGCGTCACACCACATCACACGCGCGCGCACACAGACACACACGCACACACACACACGCACGCACGCACGCACGCACGCACGCGCACGCACGCACGCACACGCACACGCACGCGCACACGCACGCGCACGCGCACGCACACGCACGCGCACGCGCACGCGCACGCGCACGCGCACGCGCACGCGCACGCGCACGCGCACGCGCACGCGCACGCGCACTCGCACACGCACGCGCACACGCACACGCACACGCACACGCACACGCACACGCACACGCACACGCACACGCACACGCACACGCACACGCACACGCACACGCACACGCACACGCACCGCACGCACACGCACACGACACGAACACGCACACACACACCACCACCGCCACCACCACCACCGCCATCACGCACGCACGCACCTGGCCCACCACCAAACCACCAAGACGCCACACCACGTCACACCACAGCACACGCGCACACACGCACACACACACACACACCACACCACCACCACCACCACCACCACAACCACGCACACACGCACGCACGCACGCGCACCACCACCCACTACGCACGCGCGCGCGGAGCCACAGGTCCGCTACGACACGCGTCCGCGGATAGAGAAAATCAGCGCCATGGTAAGGATGGGAGGGAGGGGTAGGACGTCAGATATGACGCGAGCGCACCTAGCTTGCCCTCCCCCTCTCCCCGCTCCCCCTCCTCCCCCTCCCCCTCCTCCTCCTCCTCTCCTCCTCTCCTTCCTCCTCCTCTCCTCCTCTCTCATCCTCTCTCCTCTCTCTCCTCTCCTCCTCCTCCTCCTCCTCCTGCTCCTGCTCCTCCTCCTCCTCCTCCTCCTCCTCCACCTCCCTCTCCTCCCTCCGCCTCTGCTCTCCTCCTCGCCTACTCTCCTCCTCCTCCTCCTCCTGCTCCTCCTCCTCCCTCTCTCGCCTGGTGTCCCTGCACGCCGATCCCACCTGGCGGCAGGCTCTAGCGCCCGCTCTCCTATGGTCCAAGACTGCTGGGAAAGCGAAGGCAAATCACTCCCGGGCCAACCCTCGTCCATTATCCTGGCTTCTTTGGCTTGCCCAGCCCATGTCATCCAAGCCCCCCGAGTCTTGGTCGCAAGTAAGAGGGCCTTGTGGCGCCGCAATCCTCTCCCTCGGCTGCATGGGGAAAAGCGTTCATGGGCCTTTCACCTCTCAAGACCCACTAGGGGGGCACTGGCCCCCGTCGGCTCTGTCTCCCAAGCTCCCAGGGCTCAAGCTGCAAAAGCAGCGGGCGCAGCACGACGCGTCCAACATAGCTCAGAAGATGGACCTGCCGACTGGCACGAATAGAGATTTCAACATTGCGCGGCGTCTCACCGCTGAGCGCAGCTTATCTCAACATGGATGTGGCAAACTGTGGTATGTCCTATGCCAGTCCTCGTGGACAGCGCATCGGCTGCACCATGCGAGATACGAAGTGGATGCGAGGTGCATTTGCGGAGGGCTCTGGTGCAAACCCTATTTTTGTGTCCCGGGTTGGTGCCAACACGAGCGATGAGGTCCACTGTTGATAGTGATTTGCGCCAGCCATGATTCATCACAAGCATCGCTGCCGAAAGACAAATTCTACATTGACCTCCGGCACCCGCCCCCACCCCCCACCGCAGCCGCCAGCGGAAGTGACAACAACTACAGATGTCCCGGTGAGAGGTCACGAATGGGCATGGAACGCTCAGGTTGGGCATGCCAGCGTTGCCTTCAGTTTGTGTGAGGACAGCAGAAGCCGTCGGCAACAGCACCCCCATGCCGCGGCTACAGTGCCGCCTTCAGCGATCTCGTGCTCAATCCCCGCAAACACACCCTGCACATCTCCAACTATTCGTGGGGAGTCGCTTTCATGCGCAGTATCTGTGGCGCGTATTCAGAAACGGGGGCGCTCAGGAGGCTAGGCAAAGACTGCCTCACACACTTCCCGTCCAACGGAGCGAAGCACTCCTGGGACCGTTTCACTCAAGGGCATCATCCGAACGCAACAATAGGCCCTGCAATTCTCCTGAAAGAATATTGGCCATCCGCTCTGTACTCATGCATGGTCTCTCCCGTGGGAAAACATCGGAGCGTCCATCATCATACTGGGCTATGTAATGAAGCGCGCGAGTGCGAATCCCACCAGCCCTCTGGGCGACAGGTGGTCTAACGATGTCATTCTTTCCTCTTCCACGACCTCTGCTTCTCCTTTCAGAGAGGGGTTTATCACTGTTCCCTATTAATAAACACCCCCTCCCCCACCCGGCCGGCAGCCAACCCAGAACCATGCGCACACCATGAGGGTCCCCCCCCCACAATCCCTGTCGAAAAACAATACATAACGCACTCGGCCTCCAAATTCGGAGCATGTGCAACCAACCCGATGCGCCCCCCCCCCCCCACCAGCCCTGTCAAAAAACAATACACAATACACTTTGGGGCAAAGTCTGGAGTCATGTTCGTGAGGCCCGCGGGCACTTTGTTTTGTTTCTCGACAGGAACGGCGGGGGTGTCAGCATAGTGCCTGCTGCGCGCAGGGCTGCCATCCCTGACAAACACACAATACAAAATGCACCTCGCGGCTAGATGTGGATAGCGCGCGGCCACCCCACGATCATTGTCAAGTGTTTCTTGTCAGGGACGGCGGGGGTGGTGGCGTATGGCCTGCTGTGCAGGCCCACCAGACACAATGATGGGCATTGGTTTTCGACAGGGATGGTGGGGCCGACACGTTTCCCGATGTGTGCTGTCACGTGCGCAGGCGCACCTGACACTCTGCACGTGCCCTGGACGTGGCGCACCTGGCGCGGCTGGAGGGAACATCTGGCGCACTAAGCGTGCCTGGCACGCGTGGCGCACCTCGCCTCAGCGTCGCGCACATGGGCTCGGTTTTGATTCCCGGTAGCTGTCCATCAAAAGACGTCCGCGGAACATGCTGAGGCTCGGGTGTTACTTATGTGTTGGGAGGGCGGGTGGGAGTGAGCTAGACGGCTTGCTATCTGGAGGGTGTCTTGACCCCTCCCCCTACCCCTTCCCCTGGACGGGGGGGTTCGTGAGGGGTTGGAGCTTCCAAAGTGGCCAAAAATGGCTCCAAGAAGGCCTCGGAGAGTTCCGGACAGCCTCCGAGATCGCTCAATGTAGCCCAACACGGCTCAAGATAGCTAACAACATACCTCCAAGAAGCCCTAAGACGGCCAAAAGACGGTTCCAGGTGCTTTGGGCGACCCCTCAGGACCTCCCCGACAAGCTACACCAAGAGGACCCCGAGGCACCTCAAAGAGCCCCAAGAGGGCCCCAAGATGCACCCAACAAATTCCAAGAGGACTCCGATATCCCCCAAGACAGCCCCGTAATTCCAAGAAGGCCACCGATGCTCCAGGATAGCCTCCAAAATGGCTCAACATCCTCCTTCCTCTCGTCTGCTTGCACGCTCTGTTTCAATCCATGTGTCTCTTCTCACAATTTCCAGTCAGCTCTCATGGGCAGGGCTCCTGAATGGGCTGGTGAGGATTCGCGAAGCGAAAACACTAGCGGTATTCACCAACCTCCCAGTGGCGCACCGAATTCGTGACTCGGAGAGTGGGGCTTCAGCTCCACGGGCCGCCGGGGCGGACAAATCGTGCCCAGGCACAAAACACACCTTCCCCCCGCCGGCCTGCTCAGGTGGCCCCGAGTCGGTCACGCAGCAGTTGCAAGCGCGGCGTTCCATCCGTTCCAAGCGCGGCAACACGGGCTACCGTGCCCTTCAGGGTGGTGACACCAGATAGCTGGGCCCACCAACGGGGTTGAGGCGCCCTGCATTGCCGTCGGTGACCCCCAAGGCCAGCGGGAGGTCTGGACCGACGGGTTCCTGAGACATGAGTACGTTAGCTCTGCGTTCAGAAGCCATCTGCCCCACTAAGTGGGACAGACGGTGTTGTGCCAATGGTGACCCCGGACGCTGGCCTTGACCGAACATGTTCCTGTAACATGAGTGGGTTAGTTCTGTGCCCACAAACATGTATCGCACTGAGTGGGACAAACGACGTCGTGCAATGTTAACGACGGTGACCCCCGACGCCCGCTGGAGGTCTGGACCAAAAGGGCTCCTAACACATGAGTAGGCGAGCTGAGTTCAGAAACCATATATTCCATTCAGTGGGGTAAGCGACGCTGTACATTGTCGACAGTGACCCCCAACGCCGCTGTGGCTCAAGCGGAAAAGATGCTGTTTGCCAACACCACAACATGACAAATCATCGCGGAACGAAATGGTAAGAATAGTGGTGCTCACCAGCCCCCTGATGGCGCACCGATTCTGTGAGTCGAAGGCTGGGGCTGCAACCACTTTTTGATCTGCGGGACGAGAGCGAACCTCTTCCGCTAAAAGCTGGGCGGGCTACGCACAGCTTTAATTAGGGAGACAGGGTACAGGAAGGCGGGGCCTCAGGCGGCCGGAGTGGGCGAGGCCCTGGGGTGCAGGCGGTGCCGAAGAGGAGGGGCTGCAGCCCCCTCTCTGGCCTGCTGATGTGGCCCCGAGTCGGTCACACAGCCGTTGCAGGCGCGGCATTCCATCTGGCCTGATTAGGTGGCCCAGGAGGCGGAAACGTAGGCCACAACCGTTCCAGGCGCTGCAACACGGGCTACCGTGCCCTTCAGGGTGGTGACACCAGATAGATAGCTGAGGCCCAACAGCGGGGTTAAGGCGCCTCAAAACCCTATCACTCCAAGTCCTCCCCCTCCTCCTCCTCCTCCTCCTCCTCCTCCTCCTCCTCCTGCTCCTCCTCAGCATCATCCCCTTACTTCCTCCTCCTCCTCCTCTTCCTCCTCCTCCTCCCTTTCCCTTTTCTCATGTCTCTTCTGTCCTCTCCTCTCTCCTCTCTCCTCTCATCTCTCCTCTCTCCTCTCTCCTCTCTCTTCCTCCTCCTCCTCCTTCTACTTCTTCTCTTATGTTTAGCCTGTTTGGTCCCCATCGCCCTATTCATCGCTTGCTTATTGTCCTCCTTCCCCCGCATCCGCCTCTCCTCATGATACTGATCTCCATCATCCTCGTCCCCCGGCTGCAACCGCCGCCTACCTCTCCTTCTGCTCCGCCGCCTTCCGCATCAACACAATTATTGTCACACTCACCCTAAATCCGCCGACCCCTTGGGGATCATCGGCGTGCGAGATGCTTCCCCCTCCCCAAACCCCTCCCCCGGGAGCCCGGTCCGGTCGATTTGGAGGGGGGGGGGGGGGTGGAGCGCGAGGGGGGGGGGTCCGGGACGAGCGGTTCACGGGGCTTTTCCGGGCCCGCGAGGGCCTCAAGACGGGCCAAGAAGCCCCCAAGAGGCCTCCAAGACGGCCCACGACGGCCCCGAGACGCCAAACGACCGCTCCAAGACGCCCACGCTGGCCCCAGACGGGCCAAGAGCGTCTTCCAAGACGGCCTCCGAGGTCCCAAACAAGCCTCCCAAGAGGGCCCAAAGAGTCTAAAATTGTTGATTTTCACGAGTGTTTTTCGACGTTTCTTGCTTTCCCGCCTTTCCGGCTTCCCGACGCTCCAAGACGGCCAAAGAGGCCCCAAAGATAGCCCCAAGATGGCCCAAGAGGCCCCCAAGACGGCCTCCAGACGGCCCAAGACGGCCCCAAGACGGCCCAAGAGGTCCCCAAGACGGCCAAAGAGGGCCGATTTGGAGGGGGGGAGGGGGCCGGGACGAGCGCAGCACGGCCGGGACGAGCGGTTCCAGGGCTTTTCCGGGCCCAAGAGGGCCTCAAGACGGGCCAAGAAGCCCCCAAGAGGCCTCCAAGACGGCCCACGACGGCTCCGAGACGCCAAACGACCGCTCCAAGACGCCCACGATGGCCCCAAGACGGGCCAAGAGGTCTCCAAGACGGCCCCCGAGGTCCCAAACAAGCCTCCCAAGAAGGCCCAAAGAGTCTAAACTTGTTGATTTTCCGGAGTGTTTTTCGACGTTTTTTCCTTCTCCGCCTTTCCGGCTGTCCGACGCTCCAAGACGGGCAAAAAGGCTCCAAAGATAGCCCCAAAATGGCCCAAGAGGCCCCCGAGACGGCCTCCAGACGGCCCAAGACGGCCCCAAGACGGCCCAAGAGGTCCCCAAGACGGCCCAAGAGGGCCGACTTGGGGGGGAGGGAGCCGGGACGAGCGCAACACGGCCGGGACGAGCGGTTCCAGAGCTTTTCCGGGTCGAAGAGGGCCTCAAGACGGGCCAAGAAGCACCCAAGAGGCCTCCAAGACGGCCCACGAAGGCTTCGAGACGCCAAACGACCCCTCCAAGACGCCCAAGATGGCCCCAAGACGGGCCAAGGTCTCCAAGACGGCCCCCGAGGTCCCAAACAAGCCTCCCAAGAGCGCCCCAAGAGCGCCCCAAGAGTCGAGCCGCACACGCAGGCGGCCAATCCCAGAAAGGAATGAGAAGCTCAATGTCATTTCCTATTCCTCCGCCTCCTCCTCGTCCCCCCTTCTCCTCCCCTTCCTCCTCTTCCTCCTTCTCCTGCTCCGTCTCCTTCGCCCCGCTCTTACGCTCGCAGCGTCACTCGTCGTCCTCCTCCTCCTCCTCATCCTCCTCCTCCCACTCCTCCGAATACCCCAGCATGCCCAATAACGGATCAGCCCCAGTTTCGAAATCCACAACTTACGTCCAGCATCCGCCGACCCCGCAGAAATCGAGGTGCCGTGGCGCTTCCATCTAGTGAACATGCCTCCAATTTGGCACACCCCGCACGCGGCAACTTGAATGAAAGGCCCCCAAACCCGAGTATACGCGCGGTTCCCCGCGAACATTGGGCACGTCCCTCATAGATTTCGTGGCTCCACGGCGCGCTCCAACCATAGCCCCAGTACCCGCGGTCCCGTAAACTTCCATCCCCAAGCGCACACACACGTCGATCGTGTCGTGGCTCCAGAATACGTCCACCGTGGGGCCCAGTGGGAAGATTCGCATGCAAGTATACCCCATGACGGCACACCCTTTGCACGCGCCGTGGCCTCGCACATGGCCAAGTTGACCCATAATGACTCCTGGACAGTCCCCCAAAAAAACTCCCGACCGCTACCGAAACGGCTCGAAGACATTCCCGAGCCCAACCTGGCTCCATTATGCCTCTCAGATGGCCCCAGATGAGACCACGACCGCCCGCGGTGTCGCCGTCCGCTCGGACACCCCCGCGGAACTGCCCGAGACCCTCTGGCAGTGGCGGCGAACAGACACCAAACAAATATCACTCGCCTTTTCACCCCTTCGCAGCTTCTACTGCCCCCCGATTGGCATAAACAAGGGGTCGGCGGTGTGGCGTAAGCCTAAGAATCATCAGCCCCACCCTCACGTACTGTGCCCGTCATCCTCCCAATCTTCCTCCCTCAAAAAACACTGGCGACAGTATGCGATAATCCGAGACACCCGTCCAGCGACAAATGGCACAAACCTAGTAGTTTGAGGTTGCTGCTCATCTCTCCAAAAACAATGGACGGACGCGTGAGAAACGCATACGTGCAGATCTCGAGTGTCGGTATAGATTTTTCCTCCTCATCGGCCCCCACCTCCTTCTTCTGTTCCTCAAGCGCTCCTCCTCCTCCTCCTCCTCCTCCTCCTCCTCCCCTCCTCCTCCTCCTGCTCCTCCCTCCTCATTCTTCATACGACTTCATCACATACTTCGCCCTTCGCCTGCTCCCCCCGCTTCCCCATGCCTGTCCTCCCCCTATCCCGCCTCCTCCGCCTGGTCGCCAGCACAATCATCACCATCATCACCACAACCACCATCATCACCAACAACATCATCACCAACATCATTACCCACACCAGCATCCGCACTCCGAATCGTCCCTCCTTCTTCTCCCACTCCTCCCCACACCCTCCTTCCCTCATCACTCCCTCTCCCTCCTTGCCTGCCTCTCTTCCTCCGCACTCCCTCCGTCTTCCTGTGATTCCTCCCCTACTTTCTACTCTCTGATTATTTTTCTTTGTTCTCTCTCTCTCTCTCTCTCTCTCTCTCTCTTTATCACTTCCTCTCCCATCCCCATTCCTCCCTTCCCCTCCCCTCCTCCCGATCCTCGGCCCGACGAGGGGGGGCCGCAGCTACGTCTGCGGGCTCCTTGCCCTTGCTCTTGCTCGCCTGACACACCGACTGCAAGGTGGGGGGGAGGACGGGAAGCGGACGGCGGGATGGCAGACATTTCTGCACCGGGCTGGACTCCCCTCCGGACGGGGAAGAGCGACAGCCAGAGAGCGGCCGGCCGGCCTGTACAGCGGCCCCCGCGGCGGACCCCCGCGGGCTGGCCAGACCGAGGAGGACTTGGCTGTTGCAGCGCGCCCCCGCAGCGCAGGCTCGGGCCCGCGACGCACAGGCTGGGCTCCACGCAAGGCGGCCCCTGCTACAGGATGACCTCTGGTGTGAGGGGGAATTATCGTTAAGTCGGGCATGTCCCCCTGTAGGCGGACTGTGAACCAAAAACAAAAATAGTCGACAAATGCCCCCTGATGGTCAGAATTGGACAAGACATCGTCCCCAGAGTATTTTTTTGACTGTTTTGGAATATTCCTCCTGTAGAGGGACACGCCCGACTTCAAATTATCGGGGGGGGGCCGGCACAACGGGGGGGCAAACATCGGCGCGGAATCGGCGACGCAGCGCCGACAGCTCCGCGAGAGGCCCCAAGCAGCGAAGCCGCACGCTCCGGGACGGGGCGGGCCAGCAGGCCGCCGTCGCACGGAGAGAGGTCCGCCGCACGCAAGAGTCATCCTCCTCCTCCTCCTCCTCCTCCTCCTCCTCCTCCTCCTCGGCTTAAGAGCGAACTCTGGTGAGCAGCTCTGGACGGCCGCGGGGAAGGCCAACTCCAGGCAGTCCCATCGCGCCAGCGGGCACTGGCAGGATCCTCGTGGGCCCGCACCACAGGGTCACTCTGGCGAAGGGTCGACCTGACGCGCAGCCGAGAACGGGAGGTCCTTGCCGGGGACCACTTGGCGGCGCGCAGAGGTGTGTAGGGAGAGGGGGGAAGGATTCTAAAAAAGAGGCGGCTTCTAAGGCGCGGGTCTTACAGTAGGAGCCTGACCACAAGAAACCTTCGACAAGAAGCCCAACCCTGGAATCCCAGGACGTCCATAGATTTCTGGTCCGGGAACGTCACGCTTTCTATCGAAAAGCCATCGGAACCCAAGCAACCCAGGGCACCCTGGAGGCAAGAAGGGTGTTTCTTGGCATGGGGCTCCACTGCGCTCTTGCCCGAGTCCTCGATCTTCGACGACCCCTCCCTCCCCCCGCAGCCGCCCCC
>CAUYUJ010010638.1:0-27307 GCA_963575745.1 Prorocentrum cordatum
GAGGAGGAGGAGGAGGGGGGGAGGGGGAGGGGGAGGGGAAGGGGGAGGGGGAGGAGGAGGAAGAGGAGGAGGAGGAGGAAGAAGAAGAAGAAGCAGGAGCAGGAGGAGGAGGAGGAGGAGGAGAAGAACAAGAAGATGGATAAGAGGAGGGCGGCGCGAGGGCGCGAAAATGAGCGCAGTTCGCTCTCAGCGCGGATCGAAGCGCGAAGGTTGGTCACCTACGGGGGGGGAGGCGCGCCCTTCCTCTGGCGAGGCTGCTCGTGAAGGACGAGGACCAGAAGGTCCACCGCCTGCTAGAGCTCACTCTCCTGGACGCCAGCAGCGCACAAGAGGTCCTGTTGGAGGCCGTCTCCTGCAACGCGGCCGCGAGCGACTCCGTCAGGAACGACTGGGAGGCCCGAGGAGGAAGAACACACGAAGGAGGAGTCGGTGGCGGCCAAAAAGGGGTTGATGACTGGACGGGATACATGGCCAGGGCCATGATCTCCCCCCTGGTGTCATGGCCCCTTTTTCTTTCTTATTTCAACACGCCCCCTGGTCCCATCCCCGCCTGCGAACATGCCTCAGGCCACGACTTGCGAACTCCCTTATTGGACGCCCCCGCAGGAGGAGGATGCCCTCAGATCCAGGCGTCGCGACAAAAGTAAGGAGCGCCTTCTCGCCCCGTGTCGGGCCCTCGCGGGTCGACAGGGCTCATAAAATTCCCACGGGAAGATCGGGTCGCGAGTTTTTGTGAGGATCGGTCATTCCATATTGATCGTTTCCCGGAATGGGAGGGTGAGGAGTCCCAGAAATTGATGTCCACGTGCATCACGATATTGAATGTTACACAGATTTGGGGTCTACATCACGTTGTCGTTCATGTTGGTATATATATATATCCTTTTCTCTCCCACGTCGTACGAGCATATCCAGTCGCACGGGGGGACGGATGACGCTAGCATCTACATTACAAGAAGTAGGCGGTAGTTTGGTCCAACATACGGTCCATCTTCAAGGGCGGCATTGTAGACGAGGTGCAAGGAACGCGGGTCATATATGATAGCAATATCTCGGCTGCTGTTGTTCAACGCTATGTTTGCCGTCCCGTTCCATGATACCAGGGATGCCCCATGAAAGCAGACATGTGTTCTAATGTTTGAACTTGCATTGCGCGCTTTCAAAGAATGGCGGGACGCGGCATTTATCCGGATGCGGTTCAAGCAGCGTACTTATGTGAGCCATTGGGTGAACATACTTCTGTGGCAAGTACTCGGTACTGGCACACGTAGGCGTGGGAGCTAGCTGATCTCGGACATGCGGTGTCAACGACGCATGTCGCGCACCTAATGACATTTGACTTAGCACGTCCAATTCAGATTTGCGTACCCGGATATCGCTTGTTGGTAACAGGCGACTAGCGTGTCCAAACACAATGTGCCGCCAGCGTCCATATATCCCAGACCAATTGACACCATGTGTGATTTGTTTAGCATTTGAACGGCTTCAGCACCAGAATTGTTCCCAAGTGTCGTGTCAGACTGGCAAAGAGCCGTAGCAGTATCACATTCCTTGTATCATGTTCGGTTCCCTTGTTGGTATCATCACGGGTATTGGTTTTGGAAGCGCGGAGGATACATCGATGTTGTTGAAGTAGACTACGCGTTCCGCGTGTCCGAATGATAGTGTATAGTTTGTTCATACGTTCAATCAGGACACCACCCGCTGTGCCGTTGTAAGGGAGTTGCGTTTGCCGCATGTGTGCCGCTGAACGGCCCAGGTTAGACATGGTGCGGTCCCAGTTAATCAATGACGATTCGTGGATTCCCTTTTCATTCGAACACCCAGAAACGATTATTCGATACGCTTCGCGTAACTCCACTAGCCCATCTGGAAACTATGCCCAGAGGAGTTGCCTTGACCAGGGATGTGGATGAGAATGCAGTGGAAGAAAGGGCTGGGTATGACGTCATACCCCAAGAGGGGGAGGATGGAGGAGGAATCGGAGGAGAAGCAGGAGGAGGAGGAACAGGCGGATGAGGAGGAGGAGGTGGAGGAGAAGGAGTAGGGCGAGCAGAAAGGTCAGAGGTCTCTTGGATGCCTCTCGGAGTCTCTTCGGATTTCTTTCGAGAGCTTCTTGGAGTCCTCTTGGGACGTATTCGGGGCATCTTGGCAGTACTGGGGAGCATCTTGAGGCGTCTTGGGTGCCTCTGGGTGGGGCAATTGGGCCTCGTGGGGGCCTCTTGCGGCCGTCTCGGGGCACCATTGAGAGCCTCGGGGGCCATCTTGGGGCAATGTTGGAAGAGATCGATCAAAGGAGGGGGGCTTCTTACTGAGGGTCCCCACGAGGCCAAAATGTTGCCACAACCCTAGTAAAATCATTGGTTGTGGCCTTCTCACCGAGGCCTCTTGGGGCGTATTGTGGTTCTCTTGGCGGCCTCTTGGGAGCCTCTTGGGGCCCCCTTGGGAGCCTCGGGGCCATCCTGGAGGAGATGGATCAAAAGGGGGGGGCTCCTTACTTAGAGACCAGCCCCCCCCCCTTCCCCGGAAGCCAAGATGTGGCCAAAACTTCAGCAAAATAGATGATGTTGGTCTCCTGGTGGAGGCTTTTTTGGATCGTCTTGGGGGAGGGGGCACCCTTGGGAGCCTCTGGGGCCAGCTTTGGGCCATCTTGGAGCAGATCGGTCAAAGGAGGGGGGGGGATTATTTAGGTTCCCACCCAAGGGGCCAAATGTTGCCAAGAGTTATATATATATATATATATATATATGTTTATATATAAATGTGTGAGATCTATAGTTTTATTATTATATATATATATATATATATATATATATACATCTGTATAACAAAAAAGCTTTACAAAGAACCCAAACCAGATGCAGTTGTGAGTACCAGAATTGCGAGTACCGTCTTAAGAGGAACTCCTTATGGGGCAACGCCTACATGTGGGTTGTGCCGCTGAAACCTTGGGTGGAGCTCCTCGTGGAGCCACGAAACGTGCGAGGGGTATGCCGAAATGTGGATGTCGCCTAACTGCGGGCGACGCCAGTGGAACTCGGGCCATGTGGGGCCACGATACGCGCAAGAGGTGTGCCGAAACGGGGGTGGCGCCGACATGGCTGCGCCAGTGGGCCCTCAGTTGGAATTTCCGATAGGGGCACGAAACGTGTGAGGGGCGTGCCGGAACGGGAGTGACGCCAACATGCGGGCGGCGCAAGGTCTTCGATGGAGCCACGAAACGTGTGAGGGGTGTGCCGAAATGGTGGTGGCGCTCAAATGCAGGCAGCGCCAGTGGGACTTTTGCGGGGCCACGAAACGTTTGAAGGGCGTGCCGAAATTGGAGTGACGCCCACATGCGGGCGGCGTTAGTGGGACCTTCGGTGGAGATCCCGATGATTCCACGAAACGTGTGAGGGGTGTGCCGACATGCGACCGGCGCAAATGTGACTTTATGCGGAGCTTTTGATGGGGCCACGAACCGTGCGAGGGGTGTGCCGAAACAGGGGTTGGCGCCCACACCGGGCTGCACCATTGAAACTTTGGGCGGAGCTCCCTATGACTGTACGAAATGCGGGAGGGGTGTGACGAAACAGGGGTGGCGCCCACATGCGGGCTGCGCCACTGGGACTTGGGGTGGAGCTCCCTGGGGCCACGAAACGTGCGAGGGGGCGTGACGAAACGAGAGTGGCGTTAAACGGGGGCGGCGCCAATGGAACGTTCGGTGGTACTCCTTGTGGGGCCACGAAACGTGTGAGCGTTGTACAGAAACGGAAGCGACGTGCACATGCGAGCGGCGCCGTGGTGTGGCCACCGAAATCTAAATTTGAGCGGGATGCTTGTATAGTGTGGTCACTGAAATCTAGGTTTGGTAAAGGGGGTTGTGGTGCGGTCCCTGATCTCGATTCGACCAGGGCGTATTTGCGAATTCGAAAATGAAAGCATATTTCACTAAAATCTAGAGTTGAGTGAAGGCTACCTCAACGTAACATACGTAGCCCCCCGCAGTTGCGGATAAGAGTGAGGGGGCGGCGAGGACGTCGTCAGTCTGCGAGGCTCTGAAGAAGCCCGCCGCAGGCGCCGGTTTTTTTGATAAAGCAATGTGGATGGATCGCGGGGTGGGTCGCGTCGCGTGCGGGTTGCGGGGTGGGTCGTGGGGTGGGTCGCGGGGTGGATCGCGGGTGGGTCGCGGGGTGGGTCGGAGGCTGGGTCGCAGGCTGGGTCCCGGGTGGGTCACGGGGTGGGTCGCGGGTGGGTCGCGGGTGGGTCGCGGGCTGGGTCGCCAGGTGGGTCGCGGGTGGGTCGCGGAGTGCGTCGCAGGGGGGGTCGCGTGTGGGTCGCGGGTTAGTCACGGGGTGGGTCGTGGGTGGGTCGCGGGTGGGTCGCCAGGTGGGTCGCCAGGTGGGTCGCCAGGTGGGTCGCAGGTGGGTC
Source organism: Prorocentrum cordatum (assembly GCA_963575745.1). Classification (NCBI taxonomy): domain Eukaryota; class Dinophyceae; order Prorocentrales; family Prorocentraceae; genus Prorocentrum; species Prorocentrum cordatum. Next base: position 4,411 of record CAUYUJ010010638.1, read on the forward strand.
GCGGAGTGGGTCGCAGGGGGGACGAAGCAACAAAACACCAAAACAACAAGAATCTTCGCCGTGGATCCCCACTACAGCCACGCACCCAGGGACAGTGAATGACCGTTCGGCCCCCTCACTCTGATGTCTATATAGCCATACATATATATACACACACATACATACCTACATACAGACATACATACATACATACATACATACATACAGACAGACAGACATACTTACATACATACATACATACATACATACATACATACATACACATATATACATATGTCTATATAATTTCGGAATTTAGGTTTACCATTCGGTTTAAATTGAATAAAACATTGTTGTACTATATCCGTAAGGGCTTCGCCCCCTGCCGCTGGCCCCCTCTCTCGGATAGTGGGCAATACAAGAGCGAAATTATGAGGCCTTGGTGCCGCCGTGAAGCAGCGTCGGGACTTCACGCGAAGACGATGAGTAATCGTCAAGACAAGTTGAGATTCTGATGATATTGAATCCGGTGTTGCATTTCGAGCTTGCTCGCGTATGCTGTGCAAAAAGCTATTCTACGAAGTATTGACAAGTTGCAAATCCCATGTGCTTTTTAACCCTGACCCCACCGATCTGCGTGAGGGGTGCCACCGAATTTCAAGACATGTGGCAAATCCCATGTGTCTTTCGACCCTGACCCCACCGATCTGTTTGAGGAGTGCCACCGAATTTCAAAAATGTGGCAAAGACCTTGTGTTTTTGGACCCTGACCCCCTCCGATCTGCGTGAGGGAGGCCACCGAATTTCAAGACATGTGGCAAATCCCACTGGCCGTTCGACCCTGACGCCGGCGATCTGCGTGAGGGGTGCCGCCGAATATCAGGCATGTGACAAATCCCATCCGTTTTTCGACCCTGACCCCGCCGATCTGCGTGAGGGGTGCCGCCAAATTTCAGAAATATGGCAAATCCCATTGGTTTTTCGACCCTGACGCAGGCGACCTGCGTGTGGGGTGCCACCGAAGTTTTAAAAATGTGGCAAATCTTTTTTCGACCCTGACCACGGCGATCTGCGTCAAGGGTGCCACTCAATTTCAAGAATGTGGCAAATCCCATTGGTTTTTGGACTCTGACCCCGGCGGTCTGCGTGAGGGCACTGAATTTTAGAAATGTGGCAAATCTCATTGGTTTTTGGATTCTGACCCCGCCGATTTGCGTGAGGGGCGCCGCCGAATTTTAGAAATGTGGCAAATCCCATAGGTTGTTCGACCCTTACCCCGCCGATCTGCGTGAGGGGTGCCGCCGAATGTCAGAAATGCTGCAAATCCCATAGGTTTTTCGACCCTGACCTCGCCGATCTGCGTGAGGGGTGTCAATTTCGACCCCGCCAGAAATTTTGGGAACCCTCCCAGGAGGTGCTAACCAGGGTGCTTTTCAGCTCCCCTCCCTCGCGCGGTCTACATCAACGAACAGTAAGCAGCATAAGGAAGCAGCATAAAGCAGAATTGTAACAGTGGAAACTGGAAACTGGAACTGGCGCAAAGAACAGCAATCCCTGGTCCTACAGCCTGGTGGCCCCAAAAGGAGGCCGGCGGATTCACTCTTGACACAAATCCTTCTAATTCTCTTTCTACAATGACCTTGCAGAACGAAACAGTGTTGCAAACCAGATCATTACATCAGTAGAAAAGGAGCAGATTCGCGTAACCCCACCAGCCCATCCAGAAACGATGCACAGAGGATTTGCCTCCATCTTGCGCTATCTTGAGCCATCTTGGACGGCTCTCTGAGGCCCTCTTGGGGCCGTCTTGGGCGAACAAGTACCCTCTGACACCTCGCGACTGGCCCCGTCCAGGTCCAGGGGCGGGGATGGGGAAGGGATAAACCCTTCCCCGACAGGGAAGAAGGGAGGAAGAGGAAATGCTCTAGACCACCAACGCCCAGAAGGCTGGTGGGATTGACTGATCTTTGATCCGGTACTGTCGCATGTGAGAGCCGCCACGACCGCTGTCGAGTATGGGTAACGAAGCCCTGGAAAACTTGCTAATTGCGAATATCCGGAAGACCCGCGGCAATAATCAATCGGTTTTGGTTCTTCCATGTTCTGAACGAAAATGTCCAAATAACAATCGGTTTTGTTGTTACGAAACGAAGTATACGTTCGCGATGTTAAATTCTAGACGCTTCGCGTAACCCCACCAGCCCATCCAGAAACGATGCCCAGAGGAACTGCCTCGATCAGAGAAGTGGGCAGCACACAGAGAAAGGGTCTCCCAGTAGAGGCCTCTTGGAGCGTCTTGGGGGCCTCTTGGCGGTCCCGGACGCCTCTTAGAGCGTCTTGGGTGTTTCGGAACGCTTCTTGGGGCCTCTTGGGGGTCTCTTGGGAGTTTCTTGGACGCCTTTTAGGCGTCTGTTGGGGCCTCCTGGGGACTTCTGGGCGCCTTTTGGGGCCCTCGTGAAGCGCTTTTGGGAGCCTTGGGAGCGCTCTGGGACCCCTGTTGCGCCATCTTGGAGCCATCTCGAAGCCTCGGATGGCCATCGGAAGCGAAACGGCGAGAAAGCCTAAGATATTGATTCTTCAGGTTTACGCCACATCCGCCGACCCCTTAATTGAAGTCAATGATCAGATGGTTCGAAACCGTTTGGCGGTCGTTTTGGGGTTCTTGTCAGGTTTCTTGGGAGCTCTTCGGGGCCTGAGGGGGGCATCTTTGGGGCTGTTCGGGCTACTCCTGGGCTCGTCTTCGAGCTCTCTTGGGCTTCTTTGGGCTCTTCTTGGGCTGCTTTGGCGTCCTCGTGGGCCGTCTTGGGGCCTTTTTGGGCCCCCAGGGGTGCTTTTTTGGTGCCCCCCGGGGTTCCTTGGGGCGGAAAGCTAGATTTTGTAGATTTTTGGTGGCCCTCTGGGGCTTTTCATGGTGCTGTCTTGGAGTCCTCTGGGGCCGTCTTGGGGGCCTTTTGGGCCGTCTTGAGGCCATCTTGGGTTTGGGCTGCCTTGGGGCCGCCTTGGGCGCCTCTTGCGCGGTCTTGGGGCGGTCTTCGGGGCCTCCTGGGCCGTCTTGCCTCTCTTGGAGCGCTCTTGGAGCGTTCTTGGGCGCTGTGGGGGCCGAATTGGGCCATATTGGAGCTACTTGAGGCCTCGGATGGGCATCGGAAGCGAAGAGGCGAGAAAGCAAAGACATTGATTTTCTTGGGTTGTGGAGCCATTTTGGCCTCTTGGCGAGCATCCTGGGGAGGCTCTATGGTTATCTTCGGACATTTTCGGCTATCTGAAGCCGTCTTGGAATTCGTTTTGTGATCTCCGAGGCGGTCTTGGGGCTGTCTTGGGCACTCTTGGACGCTCTGCCGATCAGCAACCCTCCCCGTCCAGGTCTGGGGAGGGGGTAGGGGGAAGGGTAAACCTCTTCCCGAAGGGGAAGCTGGAGATTGGAAGAGGAAACTCCCTAAACCACCTACGCCCAGAGGTTCGGTAGGACTCAAGTGGCCCGAGTAACCGAAGTATCCCATAACGCCCCGGCAATAGGAGTCCAAAATATTCGAAGACACTACAGAACCGTAGCAACCAGAGTGCCCTACGACACCGAACAAGCAAAGAAACGTAAATATCCGAAGAAACGAACTAACATAAGACACCGAACCACCCTAGAACAACGAAGGACCTTCAGGAACGAAACAACCCTTAGGAACCAAGCTACCGCAAGAAACCAAATGACCCGAATACACCAGCTTACCCAGAAGAACCGACGAACGGAAGCGAGGTATCAGGGAGACGGTTGCAGCCTTTGTTCCGAGGTCCGTCGCTTCGCCGCCTCGCCCCGCCATGGAAGTCGCACCCCGTCGCTGGGCCTCGTCCAAGCGAGCCGCCGGTGCGCGCGAGCAGCCGCGAGCAGCCGGTGCAGCCGCTACACCGACGTCCACGGGGCTCATCGGTGATGGCATGATGCTTGGCGACATTGGGGCGGGCTACAAGGGAGACCCGGTCGTGATCAGGGCACAGCAGCCGCGCGGGTCGTGGCTGACCAAAGAGGGGAATGCCATGGCCCAGCTCGTCGCGGCGGACGGTTCGGAGGCCACGGTGGATGTGAAATCGTGGCTGGCGACTTCCGGTCTGCCAAACCTGGTGGAGGACGAGGTATACCAGCTCCAAGGGTTCAGGGCCGCCTTTTGGAACAACCAGGTGTACCTCAAGGAGGTTGCGGGCAGCGTCATTACGCATATCTTGGAGGACCATTTCCCGCAGCGCGTGCCCCGGAAGTTGGTCCCCGCGGTATCCAAGCTAGACGGTCTGGCGAGCGCGACGACAAGAACGCTGTTCACACTCTCCATGGGCGGCTCCTGACCGACGGCGAGTTCCAGCTCACGCAGCGCTTCCAGAAGCGGATGTACAAGATGACGGTGGACATTGGCGACGCGGCCATCGACGTTTGCCTGTGGGATGAATTTGCCGAGGCGTCTCGTAAAATCAAGTACGCCGAGGGACAGCATGTGCTCATTCAGAATGTGAAATACAGTAACGCCACGCGGACGTGTCACGGATACGCTGGGATCGCGTCTTGCCGGGCTTGCTCACCTCCAGCGAACGCGGAGGCCGTCAGCGCTGAGATGGCAAAGTGGGGGCGCATGGACACGGAGTGGGAAGGGTGGAGCGATTGGGATCGCGCAGGAAGGACGCACGCGGACACGGAGTGGGAAGGGTGGACCGATTGGGATCGCTCAGGGTGGACGTGCGATCGCTCCGGGTGGAGCGATTGGGAACGCGCAGGACGGGACGTGCTTCGGTCATGGTGGACGCGGGGGAGCCCAGGGTGGAGCGAGTGGGAGCAGTACGAGGATCGCGAGGACGATCCCGAGATGCACGCCCCGACGGACGAGGAGGACGTTGAGGCGGATGCCGAGCACGAACCGACATTTCCATTTTCCACTGAAGAAGCCACCAGATCGGCCCAAGGTGCCCCCGAGAGATTCACAAGAACCCCCGCAGAGCCGAAAGGAGGCTCGAAGATGGCCCCCAAGAGAGATCCCAGAGCCCACATGTGTTTGTATTCGTACGTTTTGAAAGATGTTGGCTCTTCTCGCTCTTGCGGCGTTTCGACGCTCCCAGACGGCCCAGGAATCGCGCTCTCGCTTGAGACTTCCTCTGAATTTATTCAGGTTCAGGGTTCCCGACACTCAGGAGGCAAGCTCTCAGTGGGGATTTCCTCAAAATTCCCTCATGAATCTCTTTCCTCCCTCGAAAATCCCACACGCTCTCTGGGCGCAGGTGGTTTAAAGAGGTTTTTATTCCAACCCCCTTCTTCCCCTGTGGGGAGGTTTTTACCCTTCCCTCAGTCCCTCCCCATGGACCTGGACGATGGGGTCGCGAGGTGTTAGGGCGTGCAAGATGGGTTCCTCGGAGGGTTATTTTCTGACACCCCTCACGAAGATCGTGGCCCTCGATAGGGGGGGGGGTAATTAAGGACCCCCCTTTCTTTGAACGGTTTTCTCCCAGATGGCCCCGGGAGCGCCCCTGGGGCTCCCGAGAGCGCCTCAAGAGGACCCCAAGAGGCGCCCAAGAGGTCTTAAGAAGCCCCCAAGAGGCACCCACGACGGCCCAAGATGCCCTGGGGTCCGTCAAGAAGCCCCCAATATGTTCAAAGAACTTTGAATGTTTTCCCCGAGACATCCGAAGAGAGATCCATCGCCCCGTCCCTTTTCCCTCTTTCTTCTCATCCTCCTCCTCCTCCTCCTCCTCCTCCTCCTCCTCCTTCCTCCTCCTTACCTCCTCCTGTTCCTGTTCTGTCTCTCTCCTCCTTCCTCCTCATCCCCCGTTCCTTCCTCCTCCTCTCGTCCTTCCGACGTTCGTCCTCCTCTCGTCCTCCTCGTCGATTTTCCCCCCTCCCTCAAGAATCCTCCTCTCCTCCTCCTCGTCCTCCCCTCTTTTCCTCCTCCTCCTCCTCCTCCTTTTCCTCCTCCTCCTCTTCCCCCTCCTTTCCGTAACCATTTTGGCTCAAGCTTGATGCGTTGGCGGGCTAAGCCCGCATTGGCAAGATTGGATACCGCTAGTCCGCGGCAGCTTTCAATCTCTTCACTTTCCGACACCTGGTCCGCCCCAGCTGTTCGGTTGCCTCCTGCGGCCCCGCAGGTGAGCAGATTCTCTCTCAAGACGACGAATCGATGGGGCCTCGGGAGCAGAGTGCGAGCAAGTGGTTCTGCAAGAGTTGCAAAAACGATCGTACGGGCAAGCAGTGGTGGAACATGGCGCATGCGAAGAAGTGTGTGCATGGTGCGGTTTGGCGAAAGGAGGAGTCACGTTCGGCGGGAATGTACAGCCGCTGGAGCCTTCATTCCGCGCCAAGCCACTTGAGGCCCCATGGAGGATCCAGGCTCAGCAGGCTGACGCCGCTGGGCAAAGCAAGATTCGGGAGCTGGAAGCGAGGATCCGAGTGTTGCAGGCAGAGGTCAAAAAGAGCGCTCCCCAGACTGGAGACGCCATGCTGGTCGATGACGTCAAGGACGACGAGGCGGACATGCGCAAGAGGCTCAAGGAGACTGAGGAGCAGCTGGCGTTCGTGTCCAAGTACAGCTGGGACTCGAAGGCGAGTGCGTACGTGGGAACTTTGCGGGAGGAGAAGGAGCGGTTGCATGCCAAATTGCAAGGGTCGCGCCCCATGTATGCCAAGCTGCAGACGATGTCGAATCGGCTCAAGCCGGCGGAGAAAAGGGCTGATGCTTCTCGCGAGCTCGCGGCGGCAAGACAGCAGCAGCTTAAGGAGGTCCAAGCGAGCCCGGTGCTGGCCCAGCAGGACCTCGAGGAGCAGGAGAAGGAAGTGGTTGCTCCCAGTGCGCAGGCGCAGGAGCTCACGAAGCGGGCCCCGCTTGCTCCTGAGGAGGCCGCGTTGCAGGAGAAGGGCAAGGGCACGCGTGTCGACGTGGACGCCTCGGGCAAAATGCTTGAGGCGCTGGGGCTTGCAGCCGAGCAAGCCGGTGGCCTGGCGCAGGCCTTGTCGGCCAGCATGGGCCAGATACTGGTGGAGACAGTCTCCCTGGAGGAGGCGGAGCGGGCTGTTGGCGCGGCCGAGCGCCCTCCCGCACAAGCGACGGTTGCTGGCGCAGGCTCGGGCGCAGCCGCTGACGGGGACGGCGTCGCAGGAGGGCTCGGCGTGGAGGCCCTTCCGCCCGCTGAGTCGCCCAAGCCACTGGCCGACATCGCCGATGCCAAGGAGGAGGAGCCCAGGGCGTCTCTCGAGGCGCTGTGCCCCGCGGACCTCGCGGAGCACATTCCCAAGGACTTGGAAGGCCTTAGGGTTGCTGCTGGTCGTGTGGTTCAGATGCCTCTCTTCAATCAAGGTCGACAGCGACTCGCAGTCGTGCATGCACCCTATTGAGATGCCGAGGAATGGGGATCCACTTTTTCATCTGCAGCATGATGGTGCTGCGCGGCGCCCTCCTTATGACGGGCTCACTGGTGGCGATGATAGTGCTGCAAGGTTAGCCCAGGACTATGACTGCGTCGACGACGTTGGGTCCGACCAGGACGAGTTCTTCGGCATTCAGTCGAGCTACGGCACGTGTTTGGCTACTGCTACTCCGAGGGCGGTGGATTCGTCTGGCGCTGCTGCGGGCGACACTGGCACTGGCGGCTCAGGGGCCGCTGTTTCTCCTCCAAACTTTGAGCTGAACGCAGCTTCTGGAAAACAAGTGTCAGCACGCGAGAGGGAAACGGTTGAGGCCCCTGTTCGTAATATTATTGTCGACGAACGGGTTCCCGGTGTGGCTCGAGGATCGACTGAAAGCAGCGTAGCTTCAGACATCTAGGCGGCCGATGTGTCTGGCGTGTTTCTTAAAGAGCAGAGTGGGGAGCACAGCAATGTTGCCTCTCACGCCGCCAGCGCACAGATGGAGAGCGAGGAACGGCCCTAATATGACCTCAAGCTGAAGGGTAACATCACTTCTGTCAACGTGGAGGGCCCTGGGCCGTGCGAGATATTTATGGAGACGTGCAGGTCCAAGGTTTGTGTGGCGCAGGAGCATCGCACGTTAACGCAGCATATACCTGCTCTGCAGGCGCACGTTCGCGACCTTGGGTATCACGGCTTCTTTGGAGGTGCGGCGCAGACAGGGGCGGACGGCAAGTCAGGCGGGGTTGCAATCTTGGCCCCCACTCATATCGCGGTCAAGGCCCCGCCCGCGCTTCCTGATCATGTAATTGAGCCAGGTCGTATTGCTGCAGCTGGTGTCTCTTGGATTGCGCCAGGGGGAGTTGTTATCGCTGTCGTTTACCTTATTTCAGGAGAAGGTCTGAGTGCGGCCAACGAGGCACTCCTCGTCAAGACGGCTCGGTATCTTTCGGCGTTGAATGCCTTGGGACGCGACTGGATTGTGATGGGCGATTGGAATACCACTCCAGATGTGCGATCTTCCGGTTGGTTCGAGGGCGTTCGGGGCTTCGCAGCGGCGCCATCGAGACCCACTTGCCTGCTTGCACAGCCTGGTAGCGTGTATGACTACGCCATTGTGTGCGCCAGCTTGGGCACTCGTATTCGCAGGCCATACGTCGTTGACGACAGCAACACGAAGGTGCGTCTACCTGTGGTGCTTCCCATACTTGCGGAGGGTAGGCCTGCTTGGGCACGTCGGGCCGCGGGTCCTGTCCCCTTTCCCAAGGCGCCGCCGATTGGATGTGAGAGGTTTCCCTATGACTGGAGGGGCGTGGAGAGACAGGTGTTTCATGCACAGTCCGAGGATGACCTGAGTCTGGCTTGGGATGCGTTATTGGCTGGCGTTGAATTTGAGTTGCAGGGCGTCTATGACTGCGTGGATGGGCCAAAGGCTGCATCGACGTCAGGACGCGGTGGCCCTCTGGCCACCCAGGCGGCACAGTCCAGATGGCGACCTCCATTGGCAAGATTGCAACATGGACCTGCGCTACGGGCCTGGATGGCGGCTCTTCGCTGGATTGTTCAGTGCCGGAGGGTCAAGGAGCGTGTCGCGAAGCTGGTTGACAAGCTTCTGGTTTTGCAGAATGGGAACAGGATCGTGAACGGTCTGGCTGGTTGTTCTGCGCTGGCTAAAGTGCTGGTGGAATACATGCGGTTGATGCATGGCGCTCGTGGGTGTGAAAGCACGCTCAGGTTGCTTCCTGCATGGGCGTCGGATTTCTGCATGACCACTCCTGTGTTTTCGATTCTTGCATGCACGGAGTTTGACCGGGTCTATGCCCACATCGAGAAGGAGCATGATAGATTGCTTGCCGCGCATCAGAAGGTCGATCGCTCACGTTGGAAAAGGTTATTCGGCTCTGCTTTTGAGAGGGGAGCAAGTGGAGCGCATCGATTCACCCGCTTGCACGCGGCACAGGAGATCATCGATGCTGGATCTGAGCAGTCCCCTCACGAGTTAGCTGATCTTCAGATGAGCAAGTGGATGAAAGTGTGGTCAGTTCACGATGACAGTGACATCTCTTTACCGTCCGAATGTGGTGAATGGGAAGTGTCACCGTATACCACCACGGACATGATGCTAGAGGCCATTTTGACGTTCAAGTGGAAGACGGCAGCAGGACCTTCGAAGATCCAGCCTAGATCGCTGTGCTTCTTGTCAAGGCAAGGTTTGGACGCGATGGCTCCGTTCCTCATGAAGTGCGAGTACCGACTTGCATGGCCAGTGGGACGCATCCATTCTGAGATGGCTCGTATTCCAAAGGATGGTGGAGGTACTCGCCTGGTGGCGCTGATCCACACAATTGTGCGAGCGTGGGCCAGAGTACGGCGCCCCCATATCACGACAGTAGCTGAAGAAGTTCCCCTCGGAGATGATTTGGGGAAACAGGCAGGGTTATTCGTCATCGGGCTCTGCGTGTTTCCGCAATGCCATGGCTGAAATGTCTAAACGTCTTGGGGGGCACTCGATTACGGTTATGATGGATATGTGGAAGTGTTTCGACACGGTGAAGGTACCCAGTCTTTTTCGTGAAGCGCGTGATGTGGGATTAGTTTTGCGTTTGCTGTGGCAGCTGGTCACTCCATACAAGATGCCGAGGGCGGTGGAGGCTTTTGGCTCGATCTCTTACACGCGCGAGGTGGCGCAAGGTATTCTTCCTGGCTGCACCCATGCGACTACGCTGCTCACAGTGCTCATGATTCGCACGCTGATCAGTGCACAGGAGATCTGTCCCACCGTGCACCCCCGGGCATTGGTTGGCGACTGTACCTTGCAATGGGTTGGCCAGGACCTACATGGGATGACCGAGCTGATCAAGGCCACCAGGATCTTCAAGAGTGGCATGCGGAGTCTGGGATTACTTGTTCAACCTGCGAAGTCAGGCTACGTGGGCACAACTCGCGCGGTAAACAAGAGATTTCTTCCATGGGCTAAGATGTGGAGGCTCACGCGAAGGAAGCAGATGCGCAATCTTGGGTATGACATGGTCGGAGGCAAGGTGATCCGCACGGTGGCCAAGGGTCGTTTGGGCAAACTGCAGAAGAGGATGGGTCGCGTCAAAGTGCTCCAAGCGGCTGCAGGCTCCAAAGTGGGGGACATTTAGCGGTCTGGTCTGCTGGCTGGTGTTGCACATGGAAGCTCTGCATCAGGAGTGCCTGAGTGTGACTTGAAGCAGTTACGGCAGACGGCTGGGGTGATAGCTGGAGTCCATGCTAAGGGCGTCAGTGTCACGACTTATTTGGCCACGCAGAGGGACAAGTACATGGATCCTATTTCCGATGCGACGCTCAACATGGTGTACATGTACGCTTGTTTCGTGTTCGACGTGCGCTTGGATATGGGCAGTCTCGAGCGGTCCTGGCGTGTGTTGCAGGCTCTTTGGTTTGGACGTGCTCCAGGATGGCAGGGCGTTCGAGGTCCCATCGCGGCCACGTGGCTATCTCTTCGACGCGCGGGGTGGGACATGGCCAACAGCACCTCCATCGCCAGCGACACTGGCATGGTCATTTCGCTGTTGAGAATGCTTCCCAAGGATGTTCGAAAGCTACTGCGGCTCGGCGCGCAGCGTTGGCAAGGACGGAGGATCCTTGAGCACCATGCGGGGCATCCTGAAGGTAATGAGACGGTGTGGATGCGGGCAGTCAACCGAACGGTGGGAGGCAAGGCGGCTACTATTCAAAATGCCCAGGTCGCTGGTGCCCTACGGCGCTTGCGGGCTGGTGGATACATGTCTGCGCAGAAGAGGCACCAACGCGGATGGTTGAGCACGCCACATTGCCCGCATCCCGACTGCCGACAGTGAGGGGCCGTTGGAGATTTTGGTCATATTTGGCATGCGTGCCCGAATTTGCACGAGCAGAATTATGTTGGCGGCCTGCCAGCCTGGACTGATGAGTTGGAAAATTAGTTTAACGGAGTTCCCCACATAAAGATGTTACGGGGTTCCATTGCTTCTTGTCTGCGCTCTGGTGGGGCCTCCCTGGAGGGGTGGGAGGGGCGCGAAACCTAATGAATAATATGGCGTGCGAATACCCTGCCCGCTCTGGCGGGGCCTCCCTGGAGGGGTGGGAGGGGCACGAAACTTGATAAATAATACGGTGCACGGATATCCTGCCCGCTCTGGCGGGGCCTCCCTGGAGGGGTGGGAGGGGCACGACACTTGATAAACAACATGGTGTGCGAATACCCTGCCCGCTCTGGTGGGGCCTCCCTGGAGGGGCGGGAACGGCACGAAACCTAATAGTAAAATATGGCGTGCGAATGCTTGCCCGCTCTGGCGGGGCCCCCCTGGAGTGGCGGGAGGGGCGCGAAACCTGATAAATAATATGGTGTGCGAATGCCCTGCCCGCTCTGGTGGGGCCTCCCTGGAGGGGTGGGAGGGGCATGAAACTTGATAAATCATATGGTGTGCGAATGCCCTGCCCGCTGCGGCGGGGCCTCCTTGGAATGTTGGGAGGGGCGCGAAACCTGATCAATAACATGGTGTGCGGATACCCTGCCCGCTCTGGCGGGGCCTCCCTGGAAGGGGTGGAGGGGCACGAAACCTGATAAATAATATGGTGTGCGAATACCCTGCCCGCTCTGGCGGGGCCTCCCTGGAGGGGTGGGAGGGGCACGAAATTTGATAGATAGCATGGTGTGCGAATACCTTGCTTGCTCAGCTTGGGCCTCCCTGGAGGGGTGGGAGAGGCACGAAACCTGATGAATATCACGGTGTGCGAATACCCTGCTCGCTCAGGCGGGGCCTCCCTGGAGGGATGGGTGGGGCAGGACACCTGATAAATATTATTGTGCGCGAATAACCTGCTCGCTCAGGCGGGGCGCTCCTGGAGGGGTGGGAGGGGCACGAAACCTGATAAATAACATGGTGCGCGAATACCCTGCTCGCTCAGGCGGGGCCCCCCTGGAGAGGTGGGAGGGGCGCGAAACCGGATAAATAACATGGTGTGCGAATACCCTGCTCGCTCAGGCGGGCCCCCCTGGAGGGGTGGGAGGGGCACGAAACTTGCTAAATAGCATGGCGCGCGAATGCCCTGCTCGCTCAGGCGGGGCCCCCCTGGAGAGGTGGGAGGGGCACGAAACCTGATAACTAATACGGTGCGCGAATACCCTGCTCGCTCAGGCGGGCCCCCCCTGGAGGGGCGGGAGGGGCACGAAACTTGATAAATAACATGGCGTGCGAATGCCTTGCTCGCTCAGGCGGGGCCCCTTTGGAGGTCTGGGAGGGGCACGAAACCTCATAAATAACATTGCGTGCGAATACCCTGCCCGCTCAGGCGGGGCCCCCCTGGAGGGGTGGGAGGGGCACGAAACCTGATAAATAACATGGCGTGCGAATACCCTGCTCGCTCAGGCGGGGGCCCCCTGGATGGGTGGGAGGGGCACGAAACATAATAAATAACGTGGTGTGCGAATACCTTGCTCGCTCAGGCGGGGCCTCCCTGGAGGGGTGGGAGGGGCACGAAACCTGATAAATAACACGGTGTGCGAATACCCCGCTCGCTCAGGCGGGGCCCCCCTGGAGAGGTGGGAGGGGCACGAAACTTGATAAATATCACGGTGTGCGAATACCCTGCTCGCTCAGGCGGGGCCCCCCTGGAGGGGCGCGAGGGGCGCGAGAACTGAAAAATAACATGGCGTGCGAATACCCCGCTCGCTCAGGCGGGGCCTCCCTGGAGGGGTGGGAGGGGCACGAAACTTGATAAATAACATGGCGTGAGGAAAGGCATGGCATGGCATGGGATGGTGGATGCATGGCATGGTAAGGTATGGTATGGAGTGGCATGGTATTGGCGTGGTATGATACAGCATGGGATGGCGGAGGTAGCGGGAGGACGAGGAGGAGGAGGAGGAGGAGAGGATGTTGTGGGAAAACAAGAACCCCACTCAGGATGTGGGAAAAAACACGTGATCGTCTGTCTGAGGAAGGAGTCAATGCACTGGGGCAGGATATTTTTCATTTGCTTAAATGTTGCACTGGGCCCCCCCAGGCCCCCCCTGCGCTCCCCTCTCCGCCCTCCGAGCCCCCCACCTTCGCGGTCACGTCAGGCCTGCGCGCCGACCTCCTGGCGCAGTCCGCTGCGGACCCAGGCGCCGCCAACACCGGGTACGAAGAACAGAAGAGGCAGCACCAGGGCACGGCGCAGGCCTGCCGACACGCCGACGTCGTCTTCATCCCGATGGTGGTGGAGGCGCACGGCGGGAGCTGGGGCGGCGAGGCGCGGCGCGCCTTCGCCGCGCCGGCCAAGCGCGTGGCCAACGCGCGCGGGGAGGAGGCCGCCGGCGTGGCGGACAGGATGGCCCAGCGACGCTCCGTCTCCCTCCACAGGGAGAACGCGCGGGCCATTCTGGCGCGGTTGCGGCAGCAGCGGCCCGGGGCGACCGCGGCCCGCCTAGCTGCGGCGCTGGCGGCGCAGGCGGCGGCGGCGGCGGCCGTCGCGCGAGGCGCCGAGGAGGGCGACGAGGCGAAGGAGGAAGAGGACGAGGACGAGGACGAGACCACGAGGAGGTGACTGAGGAGCGCTGAGGGAGCCCAGAGGAGGCAGGAAGAGGAGGAGGAGGAGGAGGGGGAGGAGGAGGAGGAGGAGGCGGAGGAGAGCGAGGCGAGAAGTGAGGAGGACGGCGGCGAGGAGAGGCGCGGCAAGGATGCGACTGGCCGTGCTACGGGAACGCGGCCGCGAGGCCGGGAGACGGCGGCGCCCACAGTCGCCGGGGGCGTCCCCGAGGCGGCCCAGAGGAGGGGACCAGAGGAGGCGGAGGAGTGCGAGGCAGGCCCGAGGGCGAGGGAGAGGAGGGCGAGGAGAGGGAGGAGGTGGAGCAGGAGGGCGGGGAGGAGGGGGAGGAGGCGGCGCAGGAGGGCGAGGGCGTGGAGGAGGCAGAGGCCGACGCAGGAGGAGGCCCAGGACACAGGACGAGGACAGAGACGAGGACTCAACGAGGGGAGACGTCGTCTGCGACGAGCAGCGCGCGGCCACCAGCACCGTCGCCAAGAACGTGCTGCAGTGCACGAACTTCTGCACAGGCTCCAAATTTGTCCAGTGGGCCGACCCGGAAATCTTGGCAGATGGCGCCTCCTGCCGCTGTTACGAAGAGAACCAGTGCGAGATGATTCGGGCAGCAGCCAGCTTGGACTCGCGCGCCAGGGTGTACACATGCTACGACAAGCGAGCCCGGCGGCAACGTTCGAGGGCAGCCCAGGAGTGCCCAGCGCCTGGTAGGACCGGGGGGGCTGACTAGAGCGTTCTTGGGCGCTCTTGGGGCTTTCTTGGGGCCTTCTTAGGCCCCTCTTGGGGCTCTCTTGGGCCGTCTTGGGCCGCCTTGAGTCCTCAGGCACAGCTCCCACCTTCTTCTAGGGGGAATGGGGGTCGAAGCCTGAGAGCTGGGGTCCCATTGCGTTTTTTGACGGGTCAGGCATGCACAGCTCTTGGCCTGAATTTCGACGGTGTGGGTGGTCCTTGGTGCAGATGGGAGACTTTGGTCTCCCTGTTAGGGCGGCGTATGGCCCTCTGCCAGGACCCATCCAAACGGTCGGCCGATCTGAACGATCTGCGCTTTTGCGGGGGCTTCAGTTGCTGCCGCGTTTAGTGCTTTCTGTTTCGGATCTCCTGGGGGCGGTGCGCGAGGGGGTCGAATGGTCGGAGGAGCATGCCTCTGCCTCGGCGGCCCACGCTGACATTTGGAGGAAAATATTTAGTGCTGCTCATGGCCGTTCTAATCCCAAGATGCCCTCTTTTGCTTGGGTGCCCGCCCACCTCACGTTGGATGAGTTCCTCGAGCGCGATCAGTGGCCTGCGTCCTGGTGGTTTGGTAACATGTGGGCGGACTTCTTTGCCAAGGTAGGAGCCAGGTCTCATAAGGTCGCTGACTCTTTTGTTGGGTATTGGGCTGACCAGTTGGCGACTGGTCGGAACAATGCTAAGTTTTTTGGCTGGGCAGCTGCCGCAGCACGCCGCGCATAAGGAAGTGTGGGGGGGGGGGGGGGGGGGGGGGGGGGGGGGGCAGATGCAGGCCCTTCGTGAGGCAGACGTTGCGGTAGCTCGCCACCTCGCCTTGCCCCTTCTTCGATTCCAGGAGCATGATTTCTGGAAATCGGGTGAATTCATTGTTTGTCGATCCTGTCTGGCCAGAGCCAAAACGGAGGCTCCCATAAGGTGGCTTACCCAAGGTTCTGGGCGCGAGTGTAACCCCCCCCCCCCTCTCGCGCGAGAGCGAGCTCGACTGGCTTTTTCCAGTGACGGGCTGCACGCTGCCGCCGCCCCCCTGGCCAGGCCTGATGCTGTCCAGACCGCGATTCCTGGTGCTTCAGTGTTCCTGGGGGCTGGGGGCCTTGGTGCGGGGCCCTATGGTGGCTCGGCTCAGCCCGAGGTTGGACTGGCCTCAGCGCCCAGGCCAAGGGAGGGGGAGGAAGTGAGTCAGTTTGAGTGTTTCACAGCACTCGGCCATTTCAGGTAGGACCCTACATCTTCTGCACGGCCTGTGGCTCATACTGTGGCCACAGGCTTCGGCCCAAGCTCAGGGCGATTTGCCGGCCCCCGAGATGGGGGCCCCCCCCGTCAGTGCGAGGAGGTCTCTTGCCTACATTCGGGATGGTTTGCACCCGAAGACTGGCTCCAAGCTCAAAGGGCCCCCCCCCCCCCTTGTTGAGTGATTTTGTTTGGCCCCCGCCCACCCTGTCGCGGTCGCGTCGCCCGCCCCCCGCCGCATACGTCTACGATTACAACGCGCGGTTGGCGCTGGAGGTCTAGGCGCCGACGCGCCTCGGGCGCGGTGACGGGGCCGCCTGTCATATCGAGGCGCCTGCGGGAGACTAGCTGGCGCCTCCTGCCTTGTTCCCTTGGCTTGTTCCCTCTTCCTCCTCCTTCTCCTCCTCCTCCTTTTGGGGCCGTTTTGGGCCTGTTGGGGCGTGCTTGGCGCCCCGTTCGGTGCCGTTTGGCGCTCCTTCGGGGCTCGTCGGTGGGATACTGGAGCCTCGCATGGGTTACTGGGAGCCCAGGGTTTGAAATTAGAAGGCCCAAGAGGGGCATAGGAGGCCCCCAAGAAAGCTTTCGAGGGCCCTACGATTGTGCAAAGACGACCGACATTCCACAAGACAGCCGAAGAGGGCCCCCGGGCACCCCAATCGGGGTCAGAAGCGCCCCCAAAGGGCCCCGAACCGGATTTCCCACAAAGTCTGGAGAGGAGCTAATCCGTGATATTCGCAAGGTCTCTGTCCGATTTGTTGCGTGGCATCACAGAGTCAGCACCAAGACGGTCGCACACTTGTACTCGCGTGTGCCCGCTACCGTGAATTGGTTCACACGCTCGCATGGATTCTTTCCTCTGTGACTTCCGCATTCGGCATTTGCTTTCATTCTCTATTTCTCTCCCTGTCTCTCTGTGCTCCTTTCTCTTTCCTCGTGTAACGTGGCTATTCTCAGTGTGCTCCCTTCGTCTCGTTCTGGTGTTCCTCCCCCATCGTTTTACGCCCGTGGCGCCGTTCGCGCCGTGAGGCAAAATGGCTTCCAGTGTGGCAGGGTGCGCGGTTATTTTTCGTCGCTGTGAGCCTCATCGGCTTCCTGCGACACCGTGAAGTAGTTTTTCGTTGCCTCGCTTGACGCGCGAGCGTGGCCTGTCGAATGGTGGCGGGCGGTAGCGGAACAATGCAATAGTGAAAGACAGAGAGGAAATACAAAGAGAGAGAGAGAGAGAGAGAGAGAGAGAGAGAGAGAAGAGAGAGAGAGAGAGAGAGAGAGAGAGAGAGAGAGAGAGAGAAGAGAGAGAGAGAGAGGAGAGAGATGAGAAGAGAGCTGAAGGAGACGAGAGAGAGAGAGATGAGATTGAGATGAGAGAGAGAGATGAGAGAGAGCGAGAGAGATGAGAGAGAGGAGGAGTGAGAGAGAGAGAAGAGAGAGAGAGAGAGAGAGAGATGAGAAGAGACGAGAGGAGAGAGAGAGAGGAGAGAGATGAGGAGAGAGATTGAGAGAGAGAGAGAGATTAGAGATGAGAGACGAGGAGAGAGAGAGAGAGATGAGAGAGAGAGAGAGAGATGAGAGATGAGATTATGAGAGAGAGAGATGGAGGAGAGAGAGAGAGGAGAGGAGAGAGAGAGACTAGAGAGAGAGAGATATGAGAGAGAGAGAGGATGAGAGGAGACCGAGAGAGAGAAGGAGAGAGAGAGAGAGTGAGAGAGAGAGAGAGGAGGAGAGAGAGAGAGAGAGAGTGAGAGAGAGAGAGAGAGAGAGAGGAGAGAGACGAGAGATGAGAGAGAGAGATGACGAGAGAGAGAGAGAGAGAGGAGAGAGAGAGAGAGAGAGATGGTGAGGAGAGAGAGAGAGAGATGAGAGAGAGAGAGAGAGGAGTGAGAGAAGAGAGAAGAGAGATAGAGAGGAGAGACGCATGAGAGCGAGATAGAGAGAGAGAGGGAGGATGAATGAGAGAGTGAGAGAGAGAGAGAGGAGAGAGGAGAGAGAGGAGAGAGAGAGAGAGAGAGAGAGAGAGAGAGAGAGGGAGCGCGCACAATCGAACCCGCGGGTCCTCGCGTCGCGTGGACAGGCGGGACGCGCGCGCAGCACGTTGGCTGGTGCTAGCGGGGAGTAGGAGCCGTCGCACCCATCGGGGAGCGACCTGGCCATCCGTCGCCCTCCTCGGCGAATGGTCGCACGGGTCCTGGCACAGAGTCTGAGGAAGGTTCCCGGCTCAAGGTTCCAGGATGGAGCTTCGTCTATTTTGCTGTTCATTCCTCGGGATTGTCTGGTGCAGTTCCCCCGCTGCGTGGGCAGCGGCGCGCAATCGTGACTACCGATCTTAGTATACATATAACGGCGCACTGGGTCCGGGGCCCCGGGGCTGGCGCGCCCACTACAAATGTGGGCACCGGAGGCTCTTCGGACCGCCGGGAACCGCCCAAAATCGCCCGCAGCCACCTTCGCAACGCTCGAAAACGCGCTCCGATGGCTCCAGATGCTTGTCAATACGCTTACCATGACGTCACGAAGGTCCCAGAAACCTCCAAGACACCTCCAGACGCATTCCAAGAGAGCCCCAACAAGCAAAAATCGCCCCATTCCTTTTTAGGAAACGTAAGATTGTCTCGCTTGCTTCGTCGGCTTCCACCGCGCCCAAGACAGCCCAAGAGGCCTCCAAGACGGCCTAGGAGGCCTCCGAGCTCCCAGACGGGCCACGAGGAGCTCCGGACGGCCCAATGGGCTTCCAAGACGGCCAAAGAGAGCCCGAAGACGAGCCCGAGAGGGGTCCCAGAGGGGGACAGCCATTACCAATTCCGAGGTTTCGGCTCCAAGAGGCCCGAGGAGGCGCCAAGAGGCACCCAAGAAGCCCCAAGAGGCTCACCAAAGAACCCCAAGACGCTCCAAGAAGCACCCGAAGAGACCCCCAAGAAGCAAAAATCGTTCCATTCGTATAGGAAGACTTATATGTTTTTGCATGTTCCCGTCTTGAGCTTTCACCGCGCCCAAGACGGCCCAAGACGCCCGCAAGATGGCCGAGGAGGCCTCCGAGAGGGCTCCAAGACGGCCCACGAGGGGCCCAGGACTGCCCACTGCGCCCCCAAGACAGCCCAAGAGAGCTCCAAGACGGGCCCGAGAAGATCCCAGAGGGAGAAAGCCATTCTCGAATTCCAAGCTGTCGGGTCAAGGAGTCCCAGGAGGCGCCAAGAGGCCCCTGGGAACCCCCAGAAGCTCCCCAAAGCACCCTAAAACATTCTTAGAGGCACCCCAAGAGAGTCCAAGAAGCAAAAATCGTCCCACTCCTATGGGAAAGCGTATATGCTTCGCATGTTCGCCTCTTGAGTTTCTGCCGCGTCCAAGACGGCCTAAGAAGCCCCCAAGACTATCTAGGAGGCCCCCAAGAAACCTCCAGGACGGCCCACGAGGAGCCCAGGACGGCCCAATGGGTCTCCAAGACGGCCCAAGAGAGCCCGGAAACGTGCCCGAGATGGATCCCAGAAGAAGAGAGCTATTCTCGAATTCCGAGCACTCGGCCATAAGAGGCCCCAGGAGGCGCCAATGGGCCCCAAGAGGTCCAAGAGGCCCCCCAAAGCACCAAGACGCCCCCGGGAGGCGCCCAAGAGGTGTCCAAGACACTCTTCGTTTGCTGCCAAAGCGTTTTCGAAAGAGGCATCCAATATTCCATGCGAACCTTCTCTCTTGCGACCGTGGGTGGATCTTCTTGTGGGCCAAGACCTGCGAAAACAGCCGCCTGGCGACTTGCCTTAATGGAAGGAGTGAGTACCAGCAGGCAATACAAAAGTGAAACACATCAGTGTGCAAAGCTCCGTGGGTTCGTCTCTGGCTGCGTTGGGCCATCCTGAAGCTATCTTGGGCCGCCTTGGTTGCATCTTGGCCGCTGCGGAGTCAGGTTGGGGCCATCGTGGGCTCTCTTGGGAGAATTTTGCAGTTTTCTGGGCCCTCTCGTGAAGCTTTCTGCGGTTCCCCCAGGGTTATCTTGGGTCTCTCTTGGCGCGTGTTCGGGCTTCGACAAGATTCCAAGAGGGGCCTAAGACAAGTCCAAGAGCGGTCACGCGAAAGAGCCCTCGCGTGACCGCTCTTTGGCCTCTTGAAGCGCTCTTGTGGCCCTCCTCTTTGCCCTCTCGTGGGGCTCTCTTGTCCTCCCCCCCCGGGCTTTCTCGGGCCTTTCTTGGCGTTTTCTCTTCCTCTTCCTCCTCCTCCTCCTCGCCCGTACGTTGGGCGCGGCCGACGGGGCCACTGCTGCGATGCGGCGTCAAAGCCGTTTGGGCTTGAAGTCTTTTCTGTTTGACGGGCGCCGCCTTGCAGGTTGCATCATGCACGACGCCGCCAGCAGCGCGACGGTGACCGCGACGGCCATCAAGGAGACATTGAGCAAGCTCGATGCTGAGCCAGAGACCGCGATATCTGGGGCGACTGGGCTTCTTCGCAGCGCACCATCCAACATCCTGGACGCTGCGCGCGTCTCGGACGCACAGAGCAAGACCTCCGTCGAGGATGTCGCTGGCTCGCTCGCCCTGGTTTTGAGGGCCTTGCCCAACGAGACGGGCGGTGGACCCGCAAGCAAGGACGAGGACACCACGGAAACGCGGTCGTTCATGCTGACCTCGCGCGAAGCGGTGCCCGAGCGCAAGAATCAGAAAGAGACCCGGGCTTTCATCGTGGATCGCTTCGGCAATCACAAGGACGTGTTCTTCGGAAAAGTATTGTTGAACGACCACAGGACGAGCCGCGTTCATTATGCAATCGACGCGACAGTTCCGTCCGAACTGGTTTTTCAGACTGTCGCCAAGAAAACCTTAGGGGAGCTCGGCCATGTGAAGTTGCTCACAATGCGGGACTTGCAGCAGTCAGCCGTCCGCGTAGCATCGACCAAAGGCCGGGCGGCGGATGCGGGGCAGACGGGGCGCACCATGAGCTTTGCCGAAAAGCTCATGGAGTATCGAGGGGGCGGTGGCAAAGCGTCGAAGCGCCGCAGATTCGTAGATCGCGCGGCCGCCATGGCAGAGAGGGCGCAGAGTGCACAGGCACACGGGCTCCAGGGTTGTCAGCCCGATCAGGATAAGGACGACGATGAAGCCGCGGCCCGCTAAGCCGAGCGTCGCGGATGCAGGGGCGAACGTTGGCACGGGGGCACGGGGGGGGCGGGCCGAGAGTGCGGCGCCGAACGGTTGGCCTCTGGGAGGCTTCTGGGAGGTCGTTTCGACCACCTCGGGGAGTTTTTGTGGGAGCTTTGGGGGCTCACATGGAGTCCCTTCGGGGAAGCTTGGGAGTTTGTTGGGAACCTCCGGGGGCTCTTGGCGTCGTATCCACGAGTCTGGAATGTCCCTGGAGCCTTCTCAGGGCGGCAGACTTGAAATTTTGGTTCGTAGGTCCTCTCTGGGGAGTCCTCTTGGGGCTAGCATCGGGCTGTCTTGGGCTTTGGGCCGTCTGGGACAGTCTTGCGCCGTTTTGGGGCTGCTTTACAAGCCTTTTGGGCTGTCGGCGGCCAGTGTCGAGGGCCTCTGAATCGTCTTGGAGCGCCCAGAAGCCGAAAACGATTATCCGAAAACTTTTAGAAACGGTGCGCTGGGCAAGGGGTCCCCCGTGGAATGCGCATTGCCGATAGTTGTTTGTTTGAACTCGTCTCCATTGCGCGCGGCGGCCGCAGGTTGATACCACCGGTCCCTGTTCGTGCAGCCTCTCGCTCCTTGCTACTTTGCGTCGCGTTCTCGCTGTCAGCGCGTCGCGTTTCGCTGCCAATGTTGTTAGCGTGCAGGCGATGTCGCGCACTTGTGTTCGCGCGTGTCCGGCGCCGTGGTTTGGCCTCTTCGGGGCCTCCTGGAAGGCTTCTTGGCCATTTGGAGCCGTCTTGGGGCATTTTGGAGCATCGTGGGGGGCATCTTGTGATATCTTGAGCCATCTTGGAGGTCATCTTGGCCCCCCCAGGCACTCCTGGAGCCGCGCGCATCCCCCCCCCCTCCCAGGAGGCCAAAATGCGGCAAAAACCTTAGTAATATCAATGATTGTGGCATTGTCGCCGAGGCCTCTTGGAGCGTCTTGGGTGCCTCTGGGGAGCCTATTGGAGCCTCTTGGGGGTCTCTTGGGGGCCTTTTAGGGGCCTCTCGGGGCCTCGTGGCCACCTCTTGGGGCCCTCCTGGGGCACCCTTGGAAGCCTTGGGAGCACATGTGAGGCAATTTCGGAGAAGATCGATCTAAGAAGGGGTGGCCCTGAATTAGCGCTGCCCCCGCTCGAGGCCAAAATGAGGCCAAAAACTAATGATTCGGCCTTCCTCGCCGAGGCCGTTTTGGGCGCCCCGACCGCTCGCGGGGCGCCCCGTTCAGGCCCAGAAGAATGGAAGGGAAAGGGCGACCCCTTTTCCGAAGGGGAAGAACGGGCGTTGGAAAAGGAGCCGCCCCATACCACTACACCCAGAGGGCTCGTAGAATGCAGTAGATGATGACCGCACAAATTTTGTTAAATTATCCCAGTGCGACCCTACCTAGGAGTCGGAGCCCCTAGGAAAGCAGCATTAGTAGTAACAGTAAATCTAAGCTAAAGCTAAGCTGAAGCTAAGCTGAAGCTAAGCTAAAGCTAAGATAAAGCTAAACTAATGCTAAGCTGAAGCTAAACAAAGCTAAGCTAAAGCTAAATTATTTACGCTTCGCGTATCCCCACCAGCCCATTTCACAGCAGCAACTCTCGCGAAGCATGCCGACAGTCGTGTTTTTACCTAACAGCGAAGACTGATAGGTTTCTAGTGGGATCAAAAGAGAGCAGCAGATCACTCCACAGGGGGGTCCGGGCAGGTGTTGGGAGTTGCCGGGCGGCAGGTGCCGGGCTCGTTTTTCACCAACAGTCACACACTTCGTGCTCTTCGACTTCCCAGAACTCCATTCCCAGGCCACATTCTCAATACCCGGATGCAACAGTCACACACTTCGTGCTCTTCGAGATCCCAGAACGCCATTCCCGGGCCACATGTAGAATAACCGGATGCAACAGTCACACACTTCGTGCTCTTCGAGATCCCAGAACGCCATTCCCGGGCCACATTCTGGAGGGCC
>CAUYUJ010010639.1:0-10000 GCA_963575745.1 Prorocentrum cordatum
TGCTGGAGGTTTGTGCTGGAGGGTTGTGCTGGAGGGTTGTGCTGAGGGGTTGTGCTGAGGGTTGTGCTGGAGGGTTGTGCTGGAGGGTTGTGCTGGAGGGTTGCGCTGAGGGGTTGTGCTGCAGGGTTGTGCTGGAGGGTTGTGCTGGAGGGTTGTGCTGGTGGGTTGTGCTGGAGGGTTGCGCTGGGGGGTTGCGCTGGAGGGTTTAGCTGGAGGGTTGTGCTGGAGGGTTGTGATGGAGGGTTGTGCTGAGGGTTGTGTTGGAGGGTTGTGCTGGAGGGTTGTGCTGGAGGGTAGTGCTGGAGGGTCGTGCTGGAGGGTTGTGCTGGAGGGTTGTGCTGGAGGGTTGTGCTGGAGGGTTGTGCTGGAGGGTTGTGCTGGAGGGTTGTGCTGGAGGGTTGTGCTGGAGGGTTGTGCTGGAGGGTTGTGCTGGAGGGTAGTGCTGAGGGGTTGTGCTGGAGGGTTGTGCTGGAGGGTTGTGCTGGAGGGTGCTGCTGGAGGGTTGTGCTGGAGGGTTGTGCTGGAGGGTTGTGCTGGAGGGTTGTGCTGGAGGTTGTGCTGGAGGGTTGTGCTGAGGGGTTGTGCTGAGGGGTTGTGCTGGAGAGTTGTGCTGGAGGCTTGAGAGGGTTGTGCTGGAGGGTTGTGCTGGAGGGTTGTGCTGAGGGGTTGTGCTGAGGGGTTGTGCTGGAGGGTTTTCGAGTTCGCCTTCCAGCACAATCCTCTCCAGCACGACCCTCCAGCACAACCCTCTCCAGCGCCACCCCGTCAGCACGATCCCCAGCACCACCCCCCAGCACAACCCCCCAGCACAATCCCCCTCCAGCACTTAAGGAATCGGTCCCAGCTCAAGAAATTGGTCCCAGCTTTTTTGAATTTCCTATTTTATTTAAAAAGATTCTGAGACCCAGCTCAAACAAATGAGTTTCTTAACAGACGACATGAGTGTACGGCATCGAGGGCCAGTCCTTCGGGCCCTTGAGCGAGGGCGCCCCGATCTCCCCGCCGGCGACCTCTGCGGGCACGAGGCCTGCGGGGCGAGGGCGAACGCGACGATCGCGGCGATGCATTTCGACTGCAATACCTGCGCTGCCATGGACTGCGAGATCATGTGCAGCCCTGGCACGATCTATGCCAGCGGAGGTGGGCACTGCCAGCTTCGGAGGTGAGCACTGCCAGCCTCGGTGGTGCCTGATTCTTGGCCTCCTATGCGTGCATGGCGTCGGTGGCGCGAGGCAGTCTTCGAGGCCGCCGCCGCTGCTCAAGAAAGGGGCTCTTGCGTGGGACAATGCCAAGGGACAGCCGCTGAGGTACACCAGCCGACTCACAGTGCATGCGGTCGATGATGTGACCAACAGTGGGTATGAGCGGGCAGCGCGGGAGTGATTGGTAGATCGCAAGCGTAATGCCCGACCTTTCTCAACAGTGCATGATAGAGATCGCGAGTTAGCTTCATATTTGTCGGACATATGCTATGTCAGGGGATTGGGCTGTTCGAGAGGTTCATATATGACGAACAGCGTCGTGCAATCTTCGAGGATCATCGGAATTTCTTACCGTTGTCGGCGAGGGCTTTGAAGGCATGGGGGAGGCAGCAGACGATAGGCGAAGGAAAACCCATTCCATTTCAAGCCATGGGACTGATATTGCTACAGCAGTGCCGTATGGGGGCAGCTCATGAAGCATGTGCAGCAGCTGTTCAACTGGACGGGTGGCTTCGTGAACAGGACTGGTCAATTCTCAGACGTTCAGACATATCTTTTGATAACTGTGGCAATGTGGCACTTACCCTGGGAGGACGTTCAAGAGGAGAGAAGGCCAAGACAGGTGCGGGCCAGGGAGTGCAGATCGAGCTCGCGATCACCAGGTGCATTCTGCGAGGAATGGTCAAGGGCTTGAACTCCGACGAGCAGGGTCTTCCCCTTACCACAAGTACATTTCGCAGGCAATGGCACAAAGCGCTGGATCTTCTGAACGAACGAACGAACTTGCCACAGAGGGCCGCGAAGGCCCTGCAAGATGGCACCGGAGCGCCGATCTGTCGAAGGGTGGAAAAACCTGCATCAAAAGTTACAATACAGTGCTGGCAAATGGCGCAACTGCACAACATAATAGGAGGATGAGGAGGAAGAGGAGGAGGAGGAGGAGGAGGAGGAGGAGGATAAGGAAGAGGAGGGAGGAGGACAGCACCTTACCCAAATGGGACCACCTCGTGGTACATGACATGCAGGCGCAGCGCATTACATTGCTGACAATGGAGATCTGTAGTAGGCGCGACGCCGTGGTAGGTGGAATACCGCTTCGGCCCTCCAACGATATGCCGAGACTCACGTGCTCATGCGTCGCCGTGCCGAGCTCCAGCCTCCACAGATGTCGGGCGGCGAAGCTCTCTGGGCATCTCCTGGAGGAGCGATGGCGGCTGCCTTGGGTTGCTCGCCTGCAGCCAGCGCCCCGTTTGCCAAGCGCCTGGCGCAGGCGCCAGAGGAGCTCAGGAACGACGCGGTGGACCTGGGCGCTAGCTCGAGCAACGCTATGAGGTCGGAGGCGGGCCGCCCAGCTTCAGGGCTAGAAGCGCCGCACAGACGCAGGAGTACGAGGCAGTTGTGTATACAATTCGTCTGGCCTGTGCAGTCTAATCTTTGGGGGGGGTAAACCACCCGAGACGAGCAGATAGGGGGGTATCGACTAGACAGTTTACTGAGTGATAGATAATTCCCCCGGCCCACCCACCCTGGCACTGCGGTGCTAGGGCCTGTGCAAGACAGCAGGGGGCTATGGGCCTCTATGGGATCAATTTCTGTGTTGCGTGTTTTTGATATGGCCCCACGGAGTGGGGGCCCTGCAGGTCAGGCACCGTGGACCTCATTTTTTGGGGGCCTTGGAGAGGCCCGTGCACAACAACTTCTGAAGTAACTCTGGGTCGGACGACCCGCATTGCCGCCCTTGCTGGAAAGAAGAGATCATCGTCGGCTATTGTTACGTTCATGCGCTGGCGCTCTGACTTTTTATCCCTAGGCTGTTGCCAGTCCGTCGGACCCCCCTTGCTCCTGGCTCAGGTGGGCCCCGTACAGCTGGTGATGAAGGGTCATCCTCACCCCCATGGTCCTCATCACATTGGTCCTCTTCACCCCATTGGCCCTTTCCGTGGTCCGCCTACCCTTGTTCCTCCTCCCCTTGGTTTTCCTAACGCCCTTGGTCCTCCCCTAGGTCCTTCTCCACTTGGTCCTCCTCGCCCCCTCCTGGAGGGACGCCGCAGCAGCGCTCGACACTGTGCTGTGCACGGAACATCGCAGGGCGGACCCTTTCCCAAATCCGTGCTTCGGTGCGGATCGTTAGCGCACCTCGTCTCGGTCGTCGTCGTCGTCGTCGTCGGCGGCGGCGGCGGCGTCGGCGTCGGCGTCGGCGTGTTCGTGGTTCGTGTTGCTCTGCTTGGGACTTGTTTCCCTTGAGCTGATCATGACCACAATACCCAGCACTCCTCGTGGACGGGGCCGCCCAGGCGCCTGGCGCGGCGAGTCGCCCCTCGAGATGCCGAAGCAGGCCCACGCCTGGGGAACGAAACAGAACATCTGGGACGACACGATTTGTTCCGTCCCCGCGCTCTTCCCCTCGATAGCTTCCCGACATGATCTTGAGCTGGCGGCTTTTCCCCAAATGGGGCTTCTAGCCCCGTTGCTGGGGCCCCGGGACAGCCAAACATCGGGAGCGGCCAAGAGGGGGGTGTCCAAGAGGGGGGGGGTGCAAATCATGACCGGCGGCATGTGCGCGGCCCAACGAGGGGGCCAGGGACGCAATCACCCCTCTTTGCCGCCCCCGAAAACACGGACCTGGAGCGTGAAACTGCCCCCGGGGACGGGGTTCGGAGGAGGAGGAGGAGGAGGATGAGGAGGAGGAGGAGGAGGAGGAGAAGGAGGAGCTCTGGGGGCCGCGCGCGGCCCATAAGTAGGGGGCCAGGCCAGGCCCACATGCGCCCAGGCACACCGTCGGGCGCCCAGGCCCATAAGTAGTTGGCCACATGCGAACCCTACCCCTACCCCCTCAGAAATCGTGGGGGGTAGGGGTAGGGTTCGCATGTGGCCCCCTAATAAGGATCGCCCAATGACAGACGAGAAGGACCCCGTGGCCGAGGCCAGCCCCCAGGGGCGGGGAAAGCTGCGAGAAGCCTGCGCCTGGAGTTCCTCGAGACGTTGGAGGTCTGGCCTGAGCGTCCTCAACCCTGGGCCCGCCCGAGCCCAAGGAGGTCCGGTGCTTTGATCTTTCTTAATACGGGTTCCCCCGAAGTCCTGACCGACACTCTTTCCGCGGGACTACCCGTCGGTCGGAAGAAGTGGGCAGAAACATGAAGTAGGAAGGCGTTGGAAGTAGATTGGGCCTCCGCCCGCCCCCTGAGGACGAGGGAAGACGGGAGACCACTCCACTCATGAAGTAGGAAGGCGCCTGAAGCAGATTTGGAGTTAAACATCCCAAAATACAAATTTTCAAGGCGCCGGGTAGTGTTGCTTCCTGCGTCTTCCCTTCATGGTCCTGCGGCCCAGTGGGGGCCCGAAAGAGGCCCAAACCAGCCTAAAGCCAGACCTCTGCATGTCTCAATGCGTTGGAGGTCTGCTTTTCGGGTCATCGCTCGGCTCTCCAGCGGCAGTTCGGGACGATCCGGGCGCCCCCAGAACGCCCTCGGCGAAACGCAGCCGCTGGAGGGCACCCAGAAACCAGAAAACCCCCGAAAGCCGACGAAACCTCCCGAAAACCTCGAACCTCGAACCTCGAACCTGAGTTGTGAGGTGAGCCTTCATGGGGGACTCTGTGAAACTCCGCGGCCATATCATAAGCGCGATTTCGAACAGATTTCGTCCAGATTTCGACCACCCCTCCTCACCCTTTCGTCCAGATGTCATCCAAATTTCGTCCAAATGTCGTCTAGGCGTCTGGCAAACTCTGGACGAAACTCTCGACACCGAACGGAATCTTGCCGAGGCTCCCATGAATAGACGGCAGACAAAGCCACCCTCAGAAAAAACACCCCGACAAGCAAAGCCTGTGGCGCCGAGTCTGGGAGCCACTCTAGGAGGCTTGGAAAAAAAGACACCAACACCTACACAGGGGGTTGCCTCCACATGGGTAAGGTGATCCTAGATTCCCACCAGCCCTTTGGGCGTGAGTGGTTTAGCGAGCTTTCTCTGTCCCCAACCCCCCAACCCCCCTTCTTCCCCTTCGGGGAAGGGTTTACCCCTCCCCCTACCCCCTCCCCCTGGACCTGGAGAGGGGGCGCCGCGGGTGGTTGGAGGGGTCTTTTTCGACTCCTGGGACGGCCAAAAAAACGACGACCCTCACGAGGATTCTGGCCCCGAGGGGGGGGGGGGGAGTTTGGCGCCTGAACTCGTCGTTGAAGTAAAAAACATTGATTTTACTACGGTGTTGGCCCCATTTTGGCCTTCTGAGGGATCCGCGTTCCTCTTCCTTCTTAGCAGAATCACTGATTTTACGAAGGTTGTGGGCTGAATTTGTCCTTCTCAGGGGTCAGCGCTTACTAGCGCTTCTGAGGAGGTCGCAAGAGACCCCAAGATAGCCCCAAGAGGCCCCCAGGAGGCTCCCAAGAGGCCTCCAGGAGGCCCCCAAGAGGCCCCCCAGAGGCCCCTAGAGGTCCCCTCGAGGCTCCCAAGAGGCCCCCAAGAGGCCCCAAGAGGCTCCAAGAGGCCCCCAAGACGCCCCCAAGAGGCCCCCAAGAGGCCCCCCAGACGCCCCGAGAGCTCCAAGAGGCCCCCGACAGGCCCAACGAGGAGCCCGAACGACTCACACCAGGACGACAGACCCCAACGACTCACACCACGAGGAGCCCGAACGACTCACACCACAAGGAAGGGCCCGAACGCCTCACACCAAGACGAGGCGCCCGAACGACTCACACCACGAGGAGCCCGAACGACTCACACCACGACGCGGGCCCCGAACGACTCACACCACGAGGAGCCCGAACGAGTTACACCAGGAGGAGGGGACCGAACGACTCACACACAAGGAGGGGACTCACACCACGAGGAGCCCGAACGACGTACACACAATGAGGGGCCCGAAGGAGTTACACAAGGAAGGACGAGGGGCCCCAACGACTCATACCACGAAGAGCTGGAACGACTCACATATCTGCAACGCACACAGACGCGAACACTCGCATTATCTCTGGCGTGCCTGCATGTCCTCGAGCGATAGCCGCCACAACGCTGCTACAACGAGGGCGGGGCCAATGGGGCAAGGAGTGAAACATGCATCATAACAACAAGTGGCCAATTCAATATACTCTATGGGGCCACTTGGGGAAGGAGTGCAATATGCATCACAACAACACGTGGCCGATATAATCTACTCTATGTTTCGGCCCCATTTCGGCGCTCGGGGGGAACAGCGCTTCTCTGCCTTCATGAAACAAACATTGTTTGTACGAAAATCTTGGGTTATCCTGCCCTTCTCCGGGGGCATCGCTCGTTCGCGCTTCGAAGGATCGCTCGAGGCTCCAAGCTGGCCCCAAAGGCCCCCAGGAGGCTCCACAGAGGCTTCCAAGATGCCCCCAAGAACCTCCCAGGAGGACCCCAGAGGCTCCCAAGAGGTCCCCAAGAGGCTCCAGGACGCCCCAGGAGGCTCCCAAGAGGGCCTCCAGAGGTCCCCACGAGGCCCTCAGGAGGCCTCACAGGCCTCGAGGAGGCACCCAAAAGGGCCCCACGAGGAAGCCGAACGACTCAACCCAGGACGAGGGGCCCCAGCGACGCACACCAGGACGAGCGGCCCGAACGACTCACACCACGAGAAGCCCGAACGACTCACACGCAAGGAGGCGTCCCAACGACGCACACCAGGACGAGGGGCCCGAACCACTTCCACCACGAGGAGCCCGAACGACTCACACACAAGCAGGGGCCCGAACGACGCACACCAGGACGAGGGTCCCCAACGACTCACACCACGAGGAGCCCGAACGACACACACAATGAGGGGCCCGAGGCGCTCACACAAGGAAGGACGAGGCCCCCAAGAGGCCCCCAAGAGAAGGAGGCAGCCCAACGACTCACACCAGGACGAGGGGCCCGAACGACTCCCACCACGAGGAACTCGAACGACTCACACACAAGGAGGGGCCCGAACGACGCACACCAGGACGAGAGCCCGAACGACTCACACCACAAGGAGCCCCAACGACTCACATACAATGCGGGGCCCGAACCACTCACCCCAGGACGAGGGGCCCCAACGACTAACACCACGAGGAGCCCGAACAACTTACACACAAGGAGGGGCCCGAGCGACGCACACCAGGACGAGCGGCCCGAACGACTCACACCACGAGGAGCCCGAACGACTCACACGCAAGGAGGCGCCCGAACGACTCACACCAGGACGAGGGGCCCGAACGACTCACACCATGAGGAGCCCGAAGGACTCACACACAAGGAGGGGCCCGAACGACGCACACCACGAGGAGCCCCAACGACTCACATACAATGCGGGGCCCGAACCAATCACCCCAGGACGAGGGCCGCCAACGACTCACACCACGAGGAGCCCGAACAACTTACACACAAGGAGGGGCCCGAGCGACGCACACCAGGACGAGCGGTCCGAACGACTCACACCACGAGGAGCCCGAACGACTCACACGCAAGGAGGCGCCCGAACGACTCGCACCAGGACGAGGGGCCCGAACGACTCACACCATGAGGAGCCCGAAGGACTCACACACCAGGAGGGGCCCGAACGACGCACACCAGGACCAGGGCTCCGAACGACTCACACTACGAAGAACCCGAGCGACTCACACACACTGAGGGGCCGAGGGACCCACACAAGGAAGGACGAGGCCCCCAAGACGCCCCCAAGAGGCCCCCAGAGGCCCCCCAGAGGCCCCCAAGAGGCTTCCAAGAAGCCCCAAGACGCCTCTCGAGGCCCCCCCGAGGCGCCCAAGAGACCACAAAGAGCCCCCCAAGGAGCCCCGAGTGGCAACGACAACAACGCTGGTCGGGAAAAATCGCTGGTTTCGACGACGGCCGCCCTCTGTCTTGCCTCCCAACTCCGTCCCTCCCGCCTCCTCTTCCGACTCCTCCTGCTTCGGACCATAGAATACACGTACAGGGAAACAGACACATGCTTGCACCAGACAACTGTCGGCATGCTTCGCTGGGGTTCCTCGTCGGCGATGGCACTACCACTACTGCGTCTACATTTACTACAACGACTACTACGACTACTACGACGACTCCTACTATTACTACTCCCACTACTACTTCTACTGCTACTACGAGGTATACTACAACTACTGCTGCTACTACTAATCGTACTACTGCTGCTCTGCCTCCTAATCCTACTACTACTACTGCGAGCACTACTCCTTCTACCACGACACCTACATCTACTGCCACTGAAACTTGTCGTGTCGCTACTACTGTTACTGCTACTACTGCTACTACTACTACTACTACTACTACTACTACTACTACTACTACTACTACTACTACTACTACTACTACTACTACTACTACTACTACTACTACTACTACTACTACTACTACTACTACTACTACTACTACTACTACTACTACTACTACTACTACTACTAACTACTACTACTACTACTACTACTACTACTACTACTACTACTACTACTACTACTACTACTACTACTACTACTACTACTACTACTACTACTACTACTACTACTACTACTACTACTACTACTACTTACTACTACTACTACTACTACTACTACTACTACTACTACTACTACTACTACTACTACTACTACTACTACTACTACTACTACTACTACTACTACTACTACTACTACTACTACTACTACACGGAAGCGAGAGGAAGGAGGAACAGGGGAGCTATGCGGAGCCCAGCGGACACACGCCTGACACACACCACTGTCGGCATGCTTCACAAGAGGTGCTGCTGTGAGATGGGCTGGTGGGGGTACGCGAAGCGTAAAGAATTTGGTGTCGGCCACTTAGAGAGCCCGGATCTCACCATCATCACCGAGATCGGGGGCCATCTGCCTCGGTGAAGGCACTCCGCCG
Source organism: Prorocentrum cordatum (assembly GCA_963575745.1). Lineage (NCBI taxonomy): Eukaryota > Dinophyceae > Prorocentrales > Prorocentraceae > Prorocentrum > Prorocentrum cordatum. The sequence continues at coordinate 9,060 of CAUYUJ010010639.1, forward strand.
ATCTTGGTGTTGGTGTCAACCTCTAGGCTTAGGTCGGGCATGTCCCGCTACAGGCGGATTTTGGAGGAAAAATCAAAAAAGAGTCTAAACATACTCACAAATAGACAACAATAGTTGAAACATCGTCCCCAGGCTATTTCTGGACTATTTTAGAATGCTCCTCCTGTAGAGGGACGTGCGCGATTCAAGTCTGGAGGCCTCCTAGATGGGGTCTGAGTAGATGGGGTCGGAGGATCTCGCCGCACCGCCGATAAATCGGCGATGTATCGGCGATGCACTGGCGACGTCGGTGGTGCATCGGCGACGTCGGCATGGAGAAAATTGGGCTCCACATCGAGCCGCATCGCTGATGCATCGCCGATGCATGGGCGAAGCGGCGCGATCCTCCGACCCCATCTACGCCGACCCCATCTAAGAGGCCTGGAAACTCCCCCCTGCAGAGGGACATGCCCGACTTAATTGAGCATCGTTTAACCGATCCCTATCCCCACTGGCGCTGCCTGGGCCCCACTCTCCCATTTACCCCACCAGATGGGGATATCGGCTGTTTCCTGTGGGTTTCGAGGGGTACATTCCCAATTGGGGTGGTGGGATGGTCGGGCTCAGGATGGAGATGGGGATGGGGATCGGGACCGGTTGAACGATGCTGATTCACCCTAGGCCTCCGACATTCTTAGATGCTCATTCTGGGGACCTTCCTGGAGCCACTCGTTCCACTCGTGTGTCGAAGCTGCGTCGAACCTGAGTCGAACCTGAGTCGATCATTCGTCGAAACATTCGAAACATTCCTCCCCCCCGCAGCGCCGTGGCCCCCGAGTAGCCCAGCCCGAGCGGCAGCGCGGCCGGCGAGCCGCCGAGCGCGGGGGCCGCGAAGAAGCCCGCGCCGACGACGCCCTGCAGCAGCACCGCGGCGCCCTCGGCGGGCCGCCGCAGTCCGCTCG
>CAUYUJ010010639.1:15000-25000 GCA_963575745.1 Prorocentrum cordatum
GCAGGAGCAGGAGGAGGAGGAAGAGGAATAGAAGGAAGAGGAGGAGGAGGAGGAGGAGGAGGAAGAGGAGGGAGGAGGAGGAGGAGGAGCAGGAGGAGGAGGAAGAGGAATAGGAGGAAGAGGAGGAGGAGAGGAGAGGAGGAGGAGAGGAGGAGGAGGAGGAAGAGGAGGGAGGAGGAGGACTACATTGGGCCCCGGCGGGTCCGGCGGAGGCGGAGGAAGAGGAGGGAGGAGGGGGGGGGAAGAGGAGGAGGAGGAGGAGGAGGAGGAGGAGGAGGAGGAGGAGGAGGAGGAGGAGGAGGAGGAGGAGTTTTTTGACCCGCAGGGCGCACACCAATAATCCATATCCATAGTCCGTGATCAGCAAGGGCCACGCTGCGGCAGGCCAGGCCTGCCAACGTCGAAGACCGCGCAGGAGGGGGGGGGCAGAAGCAGCAGAGGAGCAGCGAAGGAGGAGAGAAAGGACAGGGTACTTGACGCCCGTGCACAACGGGTGGCCGACCTTCGCCCACCCGTGGGAGGTGCCGAGGTACCTCGCGCGCGGGGCGGGGCGGGGCAGCACCGCCCGCCACCGATCCCCCCGAACGAGAGTCCTCGGCAGCGGGGGGGCGCACTCGGCGACGGGGGGGGACAGAGCCCATGCCCCACAAGCCACGGGCGCTTGCGACCCAGGCCACCGCCACCTCGACCCGCAACCCAGGCCCGAGAAACGCCTAGACAAAATCGAGAGGCGGCAACCTACCTCCCAGAGAGGCGCAACGGGCACAGTCGAACAGGTCGTCGACGGGGCGGGCGGCGGGGGCGGCAGGGAGCGGCGGGGCGGGTGCACGCGCGCCCCCGCGCGCGCTCCCCCGGCCAGGCGGGGGCCCAGACCCGGCAGCAACAGCGCGCGCACGGCGGAGCACAAGCAGCAGGAGGACCGAGGGGGCGGGCCGGAAGAAAGGCAGGGGAAAGGGGGGAAGGCAGGGGCGGGAAAAACCGAGGACCCAACAACGCCCACCCCGCAGGGGAGAGGCAGCGGCAGAGGCAGGGGAGACGGAAGACAGCAAGCGACAGGAGAGGCAAAGGAACACAAAGAGGATCACTAGAGCAAACGCGCGAGGGAAGAAAGGGGGCGGTCACACTCAGACGACATCACTTCACGTGGCAGCCCGCCCAATACGCCGCGCCCTGAACTGTCGTGCGACACCAGTATACCGACGAGCCAGAAGACGCAAACGTGCAACGAAGACCTGGGACGAGGGGACCTGAGTCTGGCGCCGATGATGGGCGTGTGTCTTCAGAAAGGCATCGATGAAGGCAGCGCAGGCCACGTCGCGGTCGAGCCCCCAGGAAGGTCCCAACAGACAGAGACAGGTAAGCCATGTATCTCGGTGCTGCCACATCTCCCTCCACGGCGTGGGTAATGCTTCCAAGCCTGGGAGACGGTGCAGTGCGAAGTCACGGAAGCGATCACAGATCTTGTAGTGGTGAAGGTCATCAGGGGCCACACACCCAAAGCAGCACCCACGGTCATTCGCATGAAAACGTGCCGAAGTACAAACGCCCCTGGACAGTACGCGGAGAACGTTGGTAGCAAGATGCGCGCACGTGGCACGCCCCACAGCGCGCAATCTAGTCCGCAGACGGAACATATCCTCGAGAGATGCTGCAACTAACCACCTCGATACCCGTGCACCCAGACACAATAATGGAGTGGCAGTCATACGAACCGACCGTAAGTGCCGATGGACCTTGGCCTGGAGAAGACGGGCAGTTCGATCAATGGGAGAGTTCACCAGGTCCGCCGCATCCTCATTCGTCGTGCGCATCATCGAATGGCACCACCATCCAGAAAACATACGAGCAGGAATAACTTCATCATCAGTCAAGCCACTAGCTAAGCCATCTAACTCATATAGTGCATAGTCTGATGCCTTGCACCGCATCACCACCCGAAATTTCGTAGCTTTATCATGCAGTCCCAGGTCCACGAACTCAAGTGAGATCCCCAGGTCACGCAACTGGGTGAGCATAGTGTAGTTCAACGCATGCCGAGGCCCCGCTGTAAGTATCTGCAAGGCTTCCCTATACTGACGCCGGACCACTGGGGTGACCCTCACCAACTGAATCCGATACTGCAAGACGGAGAGGCAATTAGAGTGGAACAGACGGATGGTGGTCGCCAAGCCCAGCGAGAGAGAGCGAAGAAGACGAACTCGCTGCCAAACTTATTCATCGTTTCCACCCAGGCAACCTCATGGGCCGATGGGCCCACCCAGAATCCGAGGTACAAAACTCTGGTGGCGAAACGGACTGAGGCGAAACGGCTGCCTTTCCGAGTCACGTGGGCAGCGAGGGCATCTCCATCCAGCGCCCCGCAGATCAGGACGTAACATTTCCCCACATTCAACGAGAGACCAATCGCGGACGAGAGCAAGTCGAGAAGCAGCAAGGTGGGCATGAGATCGATGAGAATGTCACGTAGTCCAAAACAACCGTCATCAACGTGCGCCAATTGGACACCTACACGTTCGACACGGCGGGCACGGATCCAGCGAAGTACGGGGTCCAGGGCCAGAGCAAAGAGAGTCATTGACGCAGGGCCCCCCTGCCGCACACCTCGTTCCACAGGGAAAACCTTTTCGGCAGCGCCCTCAAAGCAGACCAGGGCTGTATTATTGGCGCACAGGGCTCTGAAGAAACCCACGGTCTCGCTGGGAACCCCCGCGGCCACCAAAACGGCAAAAAAAAACCACTCGGCCAGGATCGAAGGGAACGCCGCCTTGATATCGGTGAACAAGACCCCCGCTTTATCCCCCCCCACACATGCGTTGGATAAGGCCCCATTTTCCACTTCAACGACATTGTCAAGAATGTTGCGCCCTCGAACCCCACCACGCTGGGAGACGTCCACCGTCTCAGGAGCGACGTCATTGAGTCCCATACAGAAGGCATCAGAGACTATCTTCGCATCCGCATTCGCAAGGGAGAGCGGGCGGGTGGAGGCAGGTGCACGAGAGACAAAGTCACTGCGATCACGGGGGCCACTGCCCTTCGGGAGGAAAACCATACGACTAACCCGACATTCAGGGGGAAGAGCATCTCCTGCACTGTTGAAAACCTCCTCGTAAACCTCGAACAAAGCATCGGTCGCCTCAGGGACCTTCCAGCATCCATGCGGGACCCCATCAGGGCCAGGAGCAGAATGAAATTTATGGCCAACACGGCCCCGAAATTCGTCAACGTCAAGTTTCCACCGCGGGGCAGGAATACAGTCGCCAATAGTCTGAACGTGGGCCAACATTTCTCGCCAATGAGTCGGGTCGTGATCATGATCCGCCCGTGCAAAGACCTTACTCCAATGGGCCACCAGTGCCGCGGAAGCCGCTTCTGGGGAGGCGCGCGGGGTCCCGTTCTCGTCCAATACTCCAAGCAGTCCAGTCCTCCTCCTCATGGGGCCCCACCCACGCCTAAGAGCCACCAACCTCCGTTTCTTCTTGGTCCTGACCTCCTCCACCTGGTTACTATGATCCAACTCCTCCAACTCCGCGTCAAACCAACGTCTTTTCAAGGTTAATACCAAACTGTGGAGGCCATCAGGATCAGCGCACACGCCGCCGTCGACGCCGAAGAAATGCAGGAGAGAAGCGTAGCAGCGAATGGCGCGAATACAGAGATACCACTGCCGACCCCTCCATCCACGGTATGCCATGAACGCATAGCGGAGCCGTTCAGCATCGTTGCTCGCTGTCCGACACTTAAGGGCCTTCTTGAATTCCACAGCAACCGTGCCAAAAAACTTCGTTCACCCTCGCGGGTTTCTGGACAGGGTCCGTCAGCTCCCGTAGCTGTTCGGAAACCAGCCTGTGGTAGTCGGCATGCTGGCTGATCCATTTCGGAACCGAGAAACGGCCCCTCGGGGTCGGGAGGGAAACCGTGGCAGCGACGGGAATGTGATCGGAGGAGGCCCCTGGATGCATGAGGGCGCCGACCGCGTCGACAACAACGGTCATCTCATCGAGGGTACCTGCAGGAAGGGTCGTGTAAATCCGATCTAATCTGGCCAACCCCTCAGTTCCCGATTCACGATATCCCTTCGGGTCGGGTCTGGTTGGTATAATTCACACACATTGCAAACGGTCCCCAGGCCCAATCTCCCCTGAGACAAGAGACCTACCATCCTCCATCGCACAGAAATTCCAGTCTCCCAGAATGATAACCATGGTATGCGCTGCCGCAGGAAGGGCGGCATTGATGAAGCGTAAGTACTGATGATAGATATGAACGTCATCGCACGTGTTAGGCATATGAGCATTGACCACTACCAAGTCTCCTCGAGGTCCCCTACCATGGACGAGTAACACCCGCCCAGGAACGACCGTAATCGGAGCGATCGGGTCGAAGCAGCCACAGAGACACGAAGACAGGAAGGTCACCACCCCACCCGCTTTCCGATCCTCCAGAAAGCTCCCAAAAAATTGCCCAGTCCGCGTTTCGTCCCGAAGGATAACCAAGTCTGTTTCAGATCCGTGCGTCTCCTGTAAGCACATGACCTGATACTGTGAGAGCAGCTGCTTAGCCCGAAGGAAGCGCGAGCGTGACCGAGATGAACGAGACGAGAGAGAGGCGAATAGCGCGCGCGTTCCAACTGCAGAGAGACAGAGGAGACACCACCAGCTTCCCCAGCAGGCGGCGAGAAGGATAGAGCACTGTCACTTGCGTGGTGTGCATCAAACTGGGCAGGGAGGGCGGGCGAGCACTCAGTAGCTGAACCCACTGGATTTCTCCCCACCGCCCACTCACCAGTCGAACAGTTCCGATACTCACCGAAAGGGGCGGATCTCTGCGAACCTGGCGCGCAGACACTGTGCATGCTGTTGCCCTCCCACTTCCGTCAACCATCGATCTCGACGCCGCACTGCACGGTGCCCGCGGTGGGGCCATCATCCACTATAGAAATCTTAACCACTTGCACGGGGACTCCGTCGTCCTTCATCACACACGCCGCGCCCCCTAATCCCGTCGACCCCACCTTGTCCGCCCCAAAGATTCTGGACACATGCTGTCGCATATTCCCGAGATAGTAGAACAGCTTCCTGGAGGAGGGGGGGGAGATCACGTCGGACCCGTAGCTGTAAGTCGGGACCGCCCTCGGGGTTCGGGAAGGGGAACGCGCCCACGGACGATGCCATCCCATGGAACGTGGAGGCCTCTAAGTTGGAATCAAAGTCCAGGAACACCTTCTTACTGCAATCGTAGGCCTTGACCTGAATCGAACCCTGAGTCGAAGACGGAGCACAGCGGGCGATGATACTCTGGACAGCTTCACGGAGCGTTTTCTCCATCAGCGGCCGTGGAAATCCAAGAACCACAAGACGCGAGGGGTTGCCCACTAGCCCAGAGTCGACCTTCCGACGGACCTGCCTTTCTTCATCCCCACGAGGTGTCGGGGTCCCAAGCTCGACGACTTTCTGAAGGTCCTGGATCTCATCACGCATCGTCTGGATCATTCCTCTGAGCTCCTCACGGATGGCGGATTCTGCGGTCTCACGGTCCTGAATGCACTGAAGGAGAGCCTGTTCGTGGATCGCGCGCATCTGCTCGAAATTGGCTGCCGTCTGTTTTGCCAGTTCAGTGTGCGCCTGCTGTAATGTCTGGAAGTTCTTCTCAGTGGCGATCATATGACCCTGGATTCCCGAAATCTGTTGGTTTATCTCCTGCACGCCGAGATTCAACTGACTGGACAGGCTGGCGACCGACGACGACAGAGGAGCAATCATATCACGCATGGCGGCGAGGATCTGCTCGGTGTCCCTCTTACCCTCCGTGGACGTACCTCCAGGGGCCGCCGGGGGGGGTACTCATCCCTCCAGGGGAGGCGGGAGGAGTAGATGTGAGAGATACTGGCCAGGACTCGCTGACCTCGGACGGCACTGCGGGAGGAGATCGCGGCCGCAGCGGGCCAAGGGAGAGCGGCCCCGCGGGGCCAGGGGAGCGCGTCCGCTCCCGGCCTTGGTGCCTGGCCACCAGGCGCCTCGAGAGAGTTTGGAAGGTAAGGAGCAGGCCCCTTGAGCCAAAATGGCTACGGAAGGAGGAGGAGGGGGAGGAGGAGGAGGAGGAGGAGGAGGGAGGAGGAGGAGGGGAGGAGGAGGAGGAAGAGGAGGGAGGAGGAGGAAGGAGGAGGAGGAGGAGGAAGAGAGGAGGAGGAGAGAGGAGGAGGAGGAGGAGGAGGAGGATGAGGAGGAGGATGAGACTACACTGGGCCCCTGCGGGTCCTGTGGAGGCGGGCCCCGTCGCGCCGCGGGCAAGGGCCTGCCCGGGGCGCCCCCCCCGGGGGGGGGGGCCGTGGGGGAGGCCCCGCCGCGGGAGGCTCAGCCCGAGCCGTAGGCAGGAGGAGCAGCAGGGGACCTCGACGACGACGACGACGACGACGACGACGACGACGACGACGACGACGATGTACGATATACGATTTACGACGCCGACGACGACGATGTACGACGACCCTTCACCCGCGTGCAGCGCACTCGTCAAAGGCAGGGCCAAGGGGGGCGGGGTGTGCACCGCAGGCGCGCCTGCACGGGCCCGCTCTGCGGGAACCCGAGCCTGCAGCCGTCTCGTCGCGAGCGGGAGGCCTCTGAAGGGGCCCACAAACATACACACAGATAACAGGATCCCCCAAATTTTCCTACATGTTCTGGGTTTCTGTCTTCCCCCCCCCCCCACACACTTCCCATAGTTTCCCATATTTTCCTGGGAGTCGACGAGCCTCTTCTTCTTAACGCCCTGCTCTCATCCGAGCGGCCTGCAATCGAAACGCTGCAATAAGGAACCCTAAGTAAGGAACGAGGCCTCTTTTTTCCCATCAGTCAGAGTTCGATTTCCCCTCGAAAGCCTAAGGAAAACCTAAGGCAAGCTGTGAAACAATCAAGGAACACGGAACCCCTCCCCAACTAAAAGGGTTCTTTCTTCAGCGGCCCGACTGTACTCGTATCTGCACACCGTGCATATTCTGAGCGCCATGCCCCAACGGACGCTGCACCACCTGCGTGAGTTCTCGGTGAAGACCTGTCGCCTGACGAGAGACTGGTTGCTGGGTTGGCGACTTGCAAAGTCCCCCGCGGAGGTCCCAGGAGGCTGCCATCAACTCTCGACCCACGAACCCTCGATCTCACAACCTCAATCTTGGAACCTCAATCCAAAAACCTCGACCCTCGAACCTCGACCCCAAAAACCTCGACCCTGGAACCTCGACCCCAGCTGTTCCGACCCTCGAACCTCGAACCCCAAAAACTCGACCCTCGATCTTCGATCTCGCAACCCTCGACCCGCGAACTTCGATCCCAAAAACCTCGATCCTCGAAGCTCGACCTGAACAACCTCGACCCTCGAATCTCGACCCTCGAACATCGATCTCACAACCCTAGACCCTCGAACCTCGATCCTGCAGCCTCGACCCTCGACACTCAGCCGACCTGGGCCGCCAACAGCAGTACCGCGGCTGGCGCCATGACCGCCAGGCGCCTCCCACGCTTCGCACGCGCCGCCACCGCCGCCGCTGCCGCCGGCCGTTGTCGTCGCAGCCGCCGCCGCCGCCGCCGCCGACGCCACCGTGGTCCCCGTCGCCGCCGACGCTGTCCGCCAGCGGCCGCCGCCGCCGTGGTCGCCGTTGCCGCTGCCACAAGCGCAGCGGTCGCCGTGGCCGCCTCCGTACCCGTCGCCACAGCCGTCCGTCGGCAACGCCGCCGCAGCCGTTGTCGTCCGCCGCCGACGTCTATGCTTTTGTTCAGTGCGGAGTTCCGGGCGCTCTGGACCACTTCAAGGGGACCAAATGTTCGTCCCAGATCGTTCTTCTTAAGCAGGGCCGACGGTCCCTGCATTCCCATGGGCCTACCACGAAATTTCCTTAGAACCCCAAAATGTGCTCATCACAAAAACAATGTCCTTAGAACACAACCCCAATGTGCTAAACCAAGACAGTCCCAGCGAGAAACATTTTAAGAAATCGCGCAAACCAAAAGATATCCTTAGAATATTCTTTGGTGGGACAATAGGTAAACCAGGACGCTTCGCCACTGCTTGATCTTCGACGGTCCCAGGACCCAGCGCTGGTGCCCAGGCGCCGAAACAAGAGACCTGTCCTGCCTTCGTCAATCCGCAATGCTGGGCGGCGACTGTCGGCGGCGAGCGGTAGGCAGGGGGGGTCGCCCGCAGCTCCGACATAACGGAGAGCCGAGAGCCCGTCGCCCGCGTCCTCCTCGTCAGTGTCGTCGTCCTCGACGTCCTCCTCCTCGTCATCGTCATCGTCGTCCTCGTCGTCGTCGTCGCCGCCGCCGCCGCCGCCACCGCCACTGCCGTCGTCGTCGTCGTCGTCGTCGTCGTCGTCGTCGTCGTCGTCGTCGTCGTCGTCGTCGTCGTGGTCCTCGTCGTCGTCGTCGTCGTCGTCGTCGTCGTCGTCGTCGTGGTCCTCGTCGTCGTCGCGGTCCTCGTCGTCGTCGTCGTCGCCGTGGCCCTCGCCCTCCTCGTCGTCGCCGTGCCCGGCGCCGCCGCCCGTGTGTAATGACACCGCCCGCCGTTGCCGCCCACCAGCGTCCGTCGGCCAGCACCAGCGGCCGCCGCGGGGGGCGCCTCTCGCGCTTCGCCGCCGCCGCGGGGCGGGGCGCGCAGGCGAAGACGAGCTGCCAGGCGACCTCGGCCGCCCACGCGGCGACCCACGCGGGGGCGAGCGTCGCGCTCGCCTCGGCGGCGACGGCGGACGACGGCGGCGGCGGCGACGACGCTGACGACGAAGGACGACGACGACGGCGTCGACGACGGCGACGGCGGCGCAGGCGAAGGCGACGGCGGCGGCGGCGACGCCGGACGTCGGCGGCGGCGGCGCTCGACGGCGGCGGCGGCGACGACGGGCGGCGGCGGGCGGCACTGCTGGGCACGCCTCGGGCGCGCCCCCCGCCGAGACCAGCGCGGTGCCGCCGGCCTGCAGCAGGAAGATGGGGCCCCAGACTGCCCAGGCGCTGCCGGGAGGCCACGGCCGGGCGGCGGCCACGGCGGCGGCGGCGGCCGCGGACGGACGGCGCCGGCGGACGGCGGCGCTGGACGACTGCGGCGGACGGCGTCGGCTGACAGCGCCGGCGGACGGCGTCGGCCGACGGCGTGGGCGCCGACGGACCGCGTCGACGGCGGCAGCGACGGCGGCGGCAGCGACGGCGGCGGCATCGCCGGCGGCGCCCGGAGGCTCGAGGGTCGATGCTCTCTTGGGTCGAGGCTCGAGGTTCGAGGTAGTTGGATCGAGGGTCGAGGTTCGAGGGTCGAAGTTCTCCGTCGTTTCTTGGCCCGTTTGGGGCTTCTCGTGTCGCTGTCGGTCTCGGGCGGATTTCTTGGATCCGTGCTGGGCCCCTCTCTTCTCTGGCGCGCGAGGCGCGGCGGCGTCGGGAGCGCCGCCAGGGGAGCCCAGAGCTGATCCGCGGTGCTTGTTCACCGAAAGCTGCTCCTGCCATTTCGGACCCGCCTTGGGGCCCGCTGCGACTTGCGAGTGGCTGTCTGAACCTCCCTCGGAGCAGCTGGGGATACCTTGGGCCAGACGGCCACCCATGGCAACGCCCGGGGATGGCGAAGGTGAAGCCCGCGGGCGTCACGGCGGTCGGGTACTGCTCGGAGATCTCCTGCGGAGTGGAACGCAGAAAGACATTTTCCCAGACCCCAGGCGTCGTTATTTTTTCCGCAACACCGACCACCAGATGCCTGGACCCCTTCCCCGGGACCAGTTTTTCATTCTGAGTCGTTTCTTGACGCTCCCGAGGCCCGGGAAGGGCCCCAGAGGCTGAAAATAGCGAAAAACCTCCCGTCGTGATTTTGCTCACGACGCGAGGTCTGGGGTCGCAGAAGGACATGTTCCCAGACCTCCACCGCATCGAAAAATCAACGAAGACTTGCTTGAGCAGGGACCGACTGTCCCGGCATTCCTATAGTCCTACCACGACATGTTCTTAGAACCCCAAAAATGTCCTAAGAACAAACA
>CAUYUJ010010640.1:0-22500 GCA_963575745.1 Prorocentrum cordatum
CCTCCTCCTCCTCCTCCTCCTCCTCCTCCTCCTCCTCCTCCTCCTCCTTTCCCCCCCCGTGAGGCAGAGCAGGGCCCCCGCGGAGGCGAGCAGCGGCCCCTGCAGAGGAGGCAGTCGGGGGGGTCCACCCTTCTGGGGCCGCGGGCGGAGCGGAGCAGAGCGGCGGACGCCAGGGAAGTGCGCTTCCCGCGCGCGCGTGGTTTGTGTCGACTCGCGCGCTCCTCGCGCGGGCGTGCGAGGCGACAAACATCACGACGGGAGGCCTTTCTCCGTTCTCGGCCCCCGGGGAGGCGGTCGAAGTGCGCTCCTCGCGCACGCGTGCGAGTCCTAAAACATCACGGCGGGAGGCTTTTCTCCGTTCTCGGCCCCCAGGGAGGCGGTCGGGGGGGAGGCCTGCTGGGGCCGCGGGTGGAACAAAGCACAGCGGCGGGCGCCAGGGAAGTGCACAGGGAGCCCGAAGAGGCCCCGAGAGGCTCCCAAGAGGCCCCCTAAGAGGCTGCCAGGAGGCCCCGAGAGGTTCTCAAGAGGCCCCAAGAGGCCCACAAGAGGTCCCCAGGAAGCCCGAGGAGGCCCCCAAGAAGCTCCCAGGATGCCCCCAAGAGGCTCCCAAGAGGCCACACAATTCCTCCCCAGAAGCCTCCGATAGCCTTCCGAAGAGACCCCAAGAAGCATCCCTCTGGCCCACGTCGGCGTCGTCGCCGGCGCCGCCGTTGTCGTCATCGTCGCCCTTCAGGGTCGGGGGCACCTGCCGCCCAGACCCCCTCGAGTGCTGACAATTACGCTACCGAGGAACCCCACATACCTATTTGATTTCCCATGTGTACCATCGGTGCTTCTGCTGCTGCTCCTCCTTCTCCTCCTCGGTGTCCTCCTCCTCCTCCTGCTGCTGCTTCTGCTGCTGCTGCTGCTGCGTCTGCTGCTGCAGCTGCTGCTGCTGCCGCTGCTGCTGCCCCACCTCCCCGTCCTCCTCCTCCTCCTCCTCCTCCGCCTCCTCCTCCTCCTCCTCCTCCTCCTCCTCCTCCTCCTCCTCCTCTACCTTCTCCTCCTCCTCTTCCTAATTTTTCGACACATTCGAGAGCGCAGTTTCGCTGCCTTTCGACGGAAAGTCTCCAGGCGCTACCTAAGTTTATGGTTTCGAGGAAATGCCACGCCTGCCACGCCCTGGGAGCCTGCAACGCATAGGGCCCCCACCCCCAGCGCACCCCCTATGGCGTCGAGGAAATGCCACGCCTGCCACGCCCTGGGAGCCTGCAACGCATAGGGCCCCCCACCCCCAGCACACCCCTGTGGCGTCGGGGAAATTCCACGCCTGCCACGCCCTGGGAGCCTGCAACGCATAGGGCCCCCACCCCCAGCGCACCCCCTATGGCGTCGAAGAAATGCCACGCCTGCCACGCCCTGGGAGCCTGCAACGCATAGGGCCCCCCACCCCCAGCACACCCCTGTGGCGTCGGGGAAATTCCACGCCTGCCACGCCCTGGGAGCCTGCAACGCACAGGGCCCCCACCCCCAGCGCACCCCACGTGGCGTCGAGGAAATGCCACGCCTGCCACGCCCTGGGAGCTTGCAACGCACCCCTCCGGTGTCGAGAAAGTGCCACGCCTGCTAGGCCCTGCGACATTGGCGCGTATAGAGACCGCGGTGGGCCCCCACCCCCAGCGCACCCCCTGTGGCGTCGAGGAAGTGCCACTCCTGCTAGGCCCTGCGACATTGGCGCGTATAGAGACCGCGGTGGGCCCCCACCCCCAGCGCACCCCCTGTGGCGTCGAGGAAATGCCACGCCTGCTAGGCCCTGCGACATTGGCGCGTATAGAGACCGCGGTGGGCCCCCACCCCCAGCGCACCCCCTTTGGCGTCGAGGAAGTGCCACGCCTGCTAGGCCCTGCGACATTGGCGCGTATAGAGACCGCGGTGGGCCCCCACCCCCAGCTAGGCCCTGCGACATTGGCGCGTATAGAGACCGCGGTGGGCCCCCACCCCCAGCGCATCCCCTGTGGCGTCGAGGAAGTGCCACGCCTGCTAGGCCCTGCGACATTGGCGCGTATAGAGACCGCGGTGGGCCCCCACCCCCAGCGCACCCCCTGTGGCGTCGAGAAAGTGCCACGCCTGCTAGGCCCTGCGACATTGGAGTGCCGCCCCTGCTACGCTCTGCCGTGCCGTGCCCTGCGCGCCAGCCCTGTGTGCTATGCTGTGCTGTGCTGTGCTGTGCTGCTGTGCGGTGAGCTGTGCTGTGCTGTGCCGTGCTGCGGTGAGCTGTGCTGTGCTGTGCTGTGCTGAGTTGAGCTGAGCTGAGCTGTGCTCAGCTGTGCCGTGCTGAACTGAGCTGAGCTGAGCTGAGCTGTGCTGAGCAGTGCTGTGAGGAGGAGGAGGGGGAAGAGTGAGGTGAGTGTCGCGGGTGTGTCGCGGGTGCGGCGCGGCAGGGAAGAAAATCAAAACCCCACGAAGCACGTGGGGAAAAATGACAAAAATCACGACAGGAAATGCTTGTCTGTTTTCGGCCCCCGGGGGCCCTCGCTGGGTCTCGGGACCGTCAGAAAACGACTCAGGATGAAAAACCGGTCCCAGGGAATGGGTCAAAACCTCTGGGGGCCGACGTTATGAACATAACCATGACGTTGGGGGTCGGGGGATGAGGAACGATGGGTCGTCTAGGACCTTGTCACGAGGCCAGGCTGGCCACGAAGCGCAGGCCCAGACCCACTCCGGTCATGAAGATACTCGGCGCGGAGATTGCCAAACTTGCATCTCATTACCTGGTGCGTCCCGCCGTGAGTGACTGGTTGTGAGCATTTCTAGCCGGCTCGAGATCCATCGCGGTGATCATGGGGCTTGGAATGGCGGCTCCCCCTTGTGGTGCTCAAACAAGCGGGAGCGAGCTGGGTCTGGGCGGATTGAGTGTGAGGGGTGACATCTGAAGGCGAGTTGTTTTGGGGGGGAGAAGGAGGGATCCGCTGCCCTTCCACACCATAGCGAGTTTTTTGGGGAGGCACACCATAGCGAAAACAACAACGCTGCGGTGAACATCAAAGCTGGGAACCGCCTCGTACACGCGGGCGGGACTTCTTGGCTCAGCGCGCCAAGGAGCAATTAAAATTTATGTTTTAATAACAAGCGACAACCGCGGATTGCCCTACAATCATCACCGCAAGGGCGCAAGAGACATGGGCTGCATCATGCTAGCCACAAAGCGTTGCAGTGCCTGGCAGCACCAGGGGAGGGGGAGGAGGACGAGGAGGAGGAGGACAGGAAGGAGAAACCAGCGGGCTGAAGTAGACTGAAACTCGCGCGTGCATAGACCAGTCTCTGCAACCTTTACCAAAGATGGTACCTGCACGAATGTCCCACACGAGCTGTCAGCAGAAGAGCCGGGGCAAAGCCTCATGAGTCGGCCTGGGTGTAGCGGTCCGAGCGCGAGCGAAGTACGAATATGAACGAACTGAGTGTAATGTATGACTGAGTGAGTCTGGGTATGCTTGAATCTGAATTCGAGTGAACTGATGTTCGTGTACTGAGCGAGCTGAGTATGAGTGGAGTGAACTGAACGAATCTATGCCACGCCTGCCATCTCGCAACCCCCAGGAAACCCTCTGAAGGAACGTGCCGGAGGTGCTGAAACCAAGCAACCCGCCTCAGACATCCCCGCAATCTGGGCGCGCACGGCGTTCTGGCGGCTCCTCTCGCGGGGGGCCAAAGTCCACGCCTGCCATCTGGCAGTAAACATGAGGCTCCCGGGAAAGAGAGAGAGACAGAGAGAGAGAGAGAGAACTCTGCGCATCCAAACAGGCAGTCAACCCGCCGGACACATCCCCCAAATCTGGGCGCGAACGTGGAGTTGGCTGCTCCTCCTTGGCGTATCCAGATGCTACGCCTGGAAAATGTTGTTTTTCTTATTCCGTCGGTCCTGCGCAGTGAGAGCACGGATTGGTCAATCAACATACCCAGCCAAGCCATGTACAGTCTAAGTTTATGATGAGTGTACCTGCACGTCAGTGGCCTGAGCATGACTTCGCGTGACAGAGTACTCGCAGACATGAGACAATTAGTCCCACCCTTCAGCCAAGTAAAGCTTAGCTACGAGGACCTGGTCGAATATTCAAAACTTGTAATAAATAAAAAAGAAACGTGGTGTATTCAACCAGGCCGCCACTGGCCATTTAGACGCCGGGTCGCCGCATGGCTTACAGCGCCTCCCGCTATCGCACATGTCCCAACATCGACCAATATTGCTGCCAAGCTTCGCCGGCGCCTCCCGCCATCGCCCAGACACTGGGAGGAGGGGGAGCAGGAGGAAAAGGAGAAGAGGGACTGAGGTCACTGGAGGGAGAAGGAAGGGGAGGAGGTGAGGCAAGGCAGGGCTCCGCTGAGAGCGAGGCTCCGAAGATGTTGGGAGTAGACTCGGGGCTCCCCCTTCAACACGAGACCTCGGCACTCCTCCACTGAAGGGCGCCAGCGACGCTGCCCTTCTTCAAACGGTGGCGCACAGCTGCTGCGCACTGCGCTACTTCGGAGGTGCCATCGTGCCCTGCCAATCGAGCTCGAGGTAGACAGCAGGCCAGGGGCCTTCAAAAATAGTCACTGCGGGCACTGGGAGGAGCTGGAACTAGAACTGGGAATGTGGCAATGTCAGAAGTGCAATGATGAAATTCTTAGCCGTGTAGCGCACGGCGGGACGCCAAGCTTCCAAAGAACAAGTTGGCGGGAGTTGCATCTGGTCTGAGTGCTCTGGTTGGTCTGGCTGGTCTGGCTGGTCTGGTTGGTCTGGTTTGAGCCTGGTGCTGAGGCTTTAGCTTAGGATTGAGGCGAGAGTGGTTTAGGGGAGGTCCGGGGAGGCAGCAACAACCACTACCCCTTCCGAAAAGCAGGTCTTGTTGCATTGCAGTTTTTTCTGCATTGCAATCTTTTTTGCACTGCAGTTTTTTTTGCATTGCAGTTTTTTTTGCATCTGGTCTGGCTGGTCTGGGTGGTCTGGTTTGAGCTTGGTGCTGAGGCTTTAGCTTAGGATTCAGGCGAGAGTGGATTAGGAGAGGTCTGGGGAGGCAGCGACAACCACTACCACCGAAAAACAGTTTTTTGGCATTGCAGCTTTCCTTGCATTGCAGTTTTTTTGCATTGCATTTGTTTTTGCATCTGGTCTGGCTGGTCTGGGTGGTCTGGATTGAGCTTGGTGCTAAGGCTTAGCTTAGGATTCAGGCGAGAGTGGTTTAGGGGAGGTCTGGGGAGGCAGCGACAACCAATACCACCGAAAAGCAGTTTTTTTTGCATTGCCGTTTTTTTTGCACTGCAGTTTTTTCTGCATTGCATTTTTTTTTGCATCTGGTCTGGCTGGTCTGGTTGGTCTGGTTTGAGCCTGGTGCTGAGGCTTTAGCTTAGGATTCAGGCGAGATTGGTTTAGGGGAGGTCCGGGGAGGCAGCGACAACCACTACCCCTTCCGAAAAGCAGATCTTGTTGCATTGCAGTTTTTTCTGCATTGCAATCTTTTTTGCACTGCAGTTTTTTTTGCATTGCATTTGTTTTTGCATATGGTCTGGCTGGTCTGGTTGGTCTGGTTTGAGCCTTAGGGGAGGTCCGGGGAGGCAGCGACAACCACTACCACCGAAAAACAGTTTGTTTGCATTGCAGTTTTTTTGCACTGCAGTTTTTTTTTGCATTGCAGTTTTTTTGCATCTGGTCTGGTTGGTCTGGTTGGTCTGGTTTGAAACTGGTGCTGAGGCTTTAGCTTCGGATTCAGGCGAGAGTGGTTTAGGGGAGGTCCGGGGAGGCAACAACAACAACTACCCCTTCCGAAAAACAGATTTTGTTGCATTGCAGTTTTTTCTGCATTGCAGTCTTTTTTGCACTGCAGTTTTTGTTTGCATTGCATTTTTTTTCCATCTGGTCTGGCTGGTCTGGGTGGTCTGGTTTGAAACTGGTGCTGAGGCTTTAGCTTCGGATTCAGTCGAGAGTGGTTTAGGGGAGGTCCGGGGAGGCAGCGACAACTTGTACTACCGAAAAGCAGTTGTTTTGCGCATTGCAGCTTTTGCACTGCAGTTTTTGTTTGCATTGCAGTTTTTTTTGCATCTGGTCTGGCTGGTCTGGGTGGTCTGGTTTGAGCTTGGTGCTAAGGCTTTAGCTTAGGATTCAGGCGAGAGTGGTTCAGGGGAGGTCCGGGGAGGCAGCGACAACCACTACCACCGAAAAGCATTTGTTTTTGCATTGCAGTTTTTTTTGCCCTGCCGTTTTTTTGCATTGCAATTTTTTGTTGCATCTGGTCTGGCTGGTCTGGTTTGAGCTTGGTGCTGAGGCTTTAGCTTCGGATTCAGGCGAGAGTGGTTTAGGGGAAGTCCGGGGAGGCAGCGACAACCAGTACCACCGAAATGCATTTTTTTGCATTGCCGTTTTTTTTGCACTGCAGTTTTTTTTGCATTGCAGTTGTTTTTGCATCTGGTCTGGCTGGTCTGGTTTGAGCTTGGTGCTGGGGCTTTAGCTTAGGATTCAAGCGAGAGTGGTTTAGGGGAGGTCTGGGGAGGCAGCATCAACCACTACCCCTTCCGAAAAACAGATTTTGTTGCATTGCAGTTTTTTTGCGTTGCAGTTTTTTTTGCATTGCAGTTTTTGTTTGCATTGCAGTTTTTTGTTTGCATCTGGTCTGGCTGGTCTGGGTGGTCTGGTTTGAGCTTGGTGCTAAGGCTTTAGCTTAGGATTCGGGCGAGAGAAGTTCAGGGGAGGTCTGGGGAGGCAGCGACAACCACTACCACCGAAAAGCAATGTTTGTTGCATTGCAGTTTTTTTTGCATCTGGTCTGGCTGGTCTGGGTGGTCTGGTTGAGCCTGGTGCTGAGGCTTTAGCTTAGGATTCAGGCGAGAGTGGTTTAGGGGAGGTCCGGGGAGGCAGCAACAACCACTACCCCTTCCGAAAAGCAGATCCTGTTGCATTGCAGTTTTTTTTGTATTGCAGGTTTTGTTGGCATTTTTTTTGCATCTGGTCTGGCTGGTCTGGGTGGTCTGGTTTGAGTTTGGTGCTGAGGCTTTAGCTTAGGATTCAGGCGAGAGTGGTCTGGTGGAGGTCCGGGGGGGCAGCGACAACCATTACCACCACCACCGGAAAAAAAAAACAGTTTTTTTGTTGCATCTGGTTTGAGCCTGGTGCTGAGGCTTTAGCTTAGGATTCAGGCGACAGTGGTTTAGGGGAGGTCCGGGGAGGCAGCAACAACCACTACCCCTTCCGAAAAGCAGATTATGTTGCATTGCAGTTGTTTTTTTGCATTGCAGTTTTTTTGCATTGCAGTTTTTCTTGCATCTGGTCTGGCTGGTCTGGGTGGTCTGGTTTGAGCCCTGTGCTGGGGCTTTAGCTTAGGATTCAGGCGAGAGTGGTTTAGGGGAGGTCCGGGGAGGCAACCAATACCATCACCACCGAAAAGCAATAGTTTTTGTTGCATTGCATTTTTTTGCATCTGGTCTGGCTGGTCTGGTTAATCTGGTTTGAGCCTCGCCTTTCAGCCTTAGCTTAGGATTCGGGCGAGAGTGGTTTAGGGGAGGTTGCAGCACGAACGTCTGGGACCACGACGACACGAAAACTGTTCTTTTGCATTGCAATTGCTTCTGCATTGCAGTTGTTTTTGCATCTGGTCTGGCTGGTCTGGTTGGTCTGTTTTAGCTTCGTCTCGCAGCTTTAGCTTAGTGCGAGAGTGGTTTAGGGGAGGTTGCAGCACGAACGTCTGGGACCACGACGACACGAAAACTGTTTACCTAACAACTTGTGCTGGTAGGTTTTTAGTAGGGTCAAAGGAGAGCATCATGACACTCCAGAGGGGGCCCGGGCGGAAGCCGGCAGAAACCGGGAGAATCCGGCGGAGCTCATTCCGTGCGCGCAGGTACGCACGGGAGCCACCTCGGCGCCATCGGAGGTGCGTTCCGTGCGCGCAGGCACGCACGGGAACCACCTCGGCGCCATCGGAGGTGCGTTCCGCGCGCGCAGGTACGCACGGGAGCCACCTCGGCGCCATCGGAAGTGCGTTCCGTGCGCGCAGGCACGCACGGGAGCCACCTCGGCGCCATCGGAGAAGCGTTCCGTGCGCGCAGGTACGCACGGGGGCCACCTCGGCGCCATCGGAGGTGAGTTCCGTGGGTGCAGGTACGCACGGGGGCCACCTCGGCGCCATCGGAGGTGCGGCTGAGGCTGAGGCAGGCTGAGGCTGAGGCTGAGGCTGAGGCTGAGGCTGATGCAGGCTGAGGCTGACGCAGGCTGAGGCCGCAGGAGTATGCGGGAGCGCAGCAGGCTGAGGCTGAGGCAGGCTGAGGCTGAGGCTGAGGCTGATGCAGGCTGAGGCTGAGGCAGGCTGAGGCCGAAGGGGTATGCGGGAGCGCAGCAGGCTGAGACTGACGCAGGCTGAGGCTGAGACTGAGGCTGATGCAGGCTGAGGCTGAGGCAGACTGAGCTGACTTGTCCTGTGGAGCTCCAGTGTCACAGAAGATGCAGTTGTAGCTTCCTCATCGCATTAGGGGCTCCAGCGTCACCGAATTTGTCCTTTTACCGTCGCTGTCGTGCCGCGGGGCGCTTCAGCGGGCAATCATGCGCATGAAGTACGCCACGCGCCTGCGCGCTCACGAAGAGGGCCAGGGCGCCCTGTCGCCTGCGGGCGACCGCGCGGGCTTGCCCCCGCAACAGCCAAAAAGGGCATGCCCACACGCCGGGTAAAGCCTAAAAGGGCTTTCGTCTGCCTGTTCCTTGCCTCCCGCTCTCCTCCTTCTTCTTTCATCGACGTCAGAACCCCCGCCCCCTATGACGCTCCCCGCTGGCTTGGGTGGTCTACTCAGGTCGCGGGGGGGGATAGGGGGGGGGTCGTTGCCACGGCTGGTGCCTCGTTTTCACGACGGGGAGGGGGGGGTGCACCGTTCCCTCGGATGGGCACATCCCCCCCTCCAGGGGCCTCCGAACCCTCCCTCTCCGTCCTTTCCTTCTCCTCTCCTCCTCGGACTTCAACGCCTTTGGCGTCTCCGACGACCCCCTTGGGGAATTCTAGTAGTAGTAGTAGTAGTAGTAGTAGTAGTAGTAGTAGTAGTAGTAGTAGTAGTAGTAGTAGTCGTAGTAGTAGTAGTAGTAGTAGTTAGTAGTTAGTAGTAGTAGTAGTAGTAGTAGTAGTAGTAGTAGTAGTAGTAGTCGTAGTCGTAGTAGTAGTAGTAGTAGTAGTAGTAGTAGTAGTAGTAGTAGTAGTAGTAGTATTAGTAGGTAGTAGTAGTAGTAGTAGTCGTAGTAGTAGTAGTAGTAGTAGTAGTAGTAGTAGTAGTAGTAGTAGTAGTAGTCGTAGTAGTAGTAGTAGTAGTAGTAGTAGTAGTAGTCGTAGTCTAGTCGTAGTAGTCGTAGTAGTTTGTAGTAGTAGTAGTAGTAGTAGTAGTAGTAGTAGTAGTAGTAGTAGTAGTAGTAGTAGTAGTAGTAGTAGTAAACATGTGCTGTCTCGTTGGAATGAGCACAAAAATAATGTGCTGTCTCGTTGATAGTAGTGCCTCCTTTGCAGACACGTCCACTATTGATCGCAGCGTTTCGCTTCCAGTCAAACCCGAACATGCATCTAAAGAAGAATGCTTACAGATATGCTCATACACATGGCTGTTAGGTTGCTGTGCTGGGATATGTATTGCATTGCAGTTGTTTCTGCATTGCAGTTTTTGTTTGCATCTGGTCTGGCTGGCCTGGTGGGTCTGGTTTGAGCTTCGTCTGGCAGCTTTACCTTAGGCTTCGGGCGCGAGTGGTTTAGGGGAGGTTGCAGCACGAACGTCTGGGACCACGACCTCTTGGGCCGTTTTGGGGGCCTCTTGGGCCGTCTTGGGGCCGTCTGAACCCGTCTCCATAAAAAGATATACTCCGACAAGGCTGCGACTGCGACCAGGACCGGCCGCGACGACGACAACCGGGAAGACGACGACCACGACGACTTCAGCTAAATCTGGCTTCCCAAAAAACTGGAACTGTCTTCATAAAAACGGATACGCCGACAGAGCTGCGACCACGACCACGACGACCACGACGAGGACGATGGTGGTTGATCTGGCTTGTCTGGTCCAATTGGTCTGGCTGGTCTGGTGGGTCTGGCTGGTCGAACTGGTTGGTCTGGTTGGTTGGTCTGGCTGGTCCCGTTCGTCTGGCTGGTCCGGTCTGGTTGATTGGTCTGGCTGGCCAGGTTGGTCTGGCTGGCCTGGTCTGGTCTGGCTGGACTGGTTCGTCTGGCTGGTCTAATCTGGTCTGGTCTGCCTGGCCTGGTCAGCTGGTCAGGCTGGTCTGATCTGGTTGGTTGGTCTGGCTGGTCTGGCTGGTCTGGTTGGTCTGGCTGGTCTGGTTGGTTTCGCTGGTCTTGCGCCCCTCTTGGTGCCGTCTTGGAGCCCTCTTGAGCCGTCTTGGGGGCCTCTTGGGCCGTCTTGGGGCCGTCTGAGCCCGTCTCCATAAAAAGTTATACTCCGACAGGGCTGCGACCGCGACCAGGACCGGCCGCGACGACGACGACGACGACCGGGAAGACGACGGCCACGACGACTTCAGCTGAATCTTGCTTCCCAAAGAAATGAACCTGTCGTCATAAAAATGGAAACGTCGACAGGGCTGCGACCACGACCACGACGACCACGACGAGGACGATGGTGGTTGGTCTGCCTTGTCTGGTTGGTCTGGCTGGTCGATCTGGTTGGTCTGATTGGTTGGTCTGGCTTGTCCGATTCGTCTGGCTGGTCCAGTCTGGTTGATTGGTCTGGCTGGTCAGGTTGGTCTGGCTGGCCTGGTCTGGTCTGGCTGGACTGGTTCGTCTGGCTGGTCTGGTCTGTTCTGT
This sequence comes from Prorocentrum cordatum, assembly GCA_963575745.1. Lineage (NCBI taxonomy): Eukaryota > Dinophyceae > Prorocentrales > Prorocentraceae > Prorocentrum > Prorocentrum cordatum. The sequence goes on from CAUYUJ010010640.1 coordinate 10,794, forward strand.
CGGGCCTGGTCAGCTGGTCAGGCTGGTCTGGTCTGGTTGGTTGGTCTGGCTGGTCTGCTTGGTCTGGTTGGTCTGGTTGGTCTGGTTGGTCTGTCTGGTCTGGTTCGTCTGGTTCGTCTGGTTTGTTCGCCGGGTTGTTCTGCCGCACTTGCTCTACTGGCTGTGGTTGGTTTGGTTAGTCCTATTGATCTGGCTCGTCCGGCCCAGAGATTGCATCTGGATCCGGTCTCGGCTTGCAAGTCTCATTGGCGCTGGCGCGATGAGTCGCACTTGCCGGCTGACTTTGCGTAGAAGGGGAGGGAGGGGGAAGAGGAGGAAGAGGAGGACCGTCTCTGACGATGCCAAAGCCTGGCGACCCTTCCGGAAGGGCCGAATCGTTGACAACAGAACGACGTCGTCGCCGTCGTCTTCGTCCTCGCCCTCGACTTCCTCGTCGTCGTCGTCGTCGTCGTCGTCGAACTCGTCGTCGTCGTCGTCGTCGTCCTGCCCCTGGCGTCGCCACAGCCGGGGCTGAACCGAAAGCGCTGCTGCGTCAAGTTCCGCTGTGGCGGCACGGGGATGGGGGAGAGGGACCATCAGCAGCCATATCAGTTTTATGCCCCAAAGCAAAGTAAGGCGCTGGGGCATAAAAACTTTGCGCCTCGAGCGGCTTAGAACAATCGGCAAAAAATGGCGAGGCACATGCCACGCAACAAAAGGCAGATCCTCATGACGGGCTGTTGCGTCGGTTGGCCTTCTCCGTCTTGCTCAGAAGTTCTGGCCAGAGCCCACGAGAGACTCTGGAGTGAGATTCGAGACTGACGAGGGTGGGGCGCGCAAATTGGCGGCCGAGTCCCACACCCTCCCACGGAGGCCAAGAACGACGAAGAGGACTGGCGGGGCTGGGAGGACCTGGGAGGAGGAGAGGAACCGGGATCCTGTGGGGGGGACGCCACGAGGACGGAGAGAAATCCGACGGCTCGGCGAAAAAGACTAGGGGGGGCCCATCGGACAGGACCTCGCGTCCGTGACTGGGTCGCGCGCGGCCCGCGCGGCGCCCGGAAGGCGCCAGCGTGCCAGGCCGCGAGGCAGGCCTGCGGCCCCCGCAGAGCCGGGCGCGCGCTGAAGCGTGGTTCGGCCGCGCTCGCGCTGGCTGTTCTTTGCTGCTGCTTTCCCCGTTCTCCACCTCCCACCCCCGCAGCTGCCCTCCTCCCTCCTCCTCCTCCTCATCCTGCTCTTTGTTGCTGCTTTCTCAAGGGCTCTCAACTTCGCGCTTCGCGCTGCGCGAAGCGCGAAGTGCGAATGACTTCGCGCTCTCGCGCCGCCTCCCAGGGGAGAAGAGGAGGATGAGGAGGAATCGGAGCGGAACCGCGAAGCGCGAATAACTTCGCGCCCTCGAGGGCGCCTCCCTTTCCCCGTTCTCCACCTCCCAGCCCCGCAGCTGCCCTCCTCCTCCATACAGCCACGTGGCGACCTCTCGCGCGGGAGATCGTGGTCCTGCTGGCCGCGTCCTCGGGCCCTCGAGGCCCTCGGCAGTGCATCCGGTGGTGACAGAACTCTTCAAGGCGATTCGCAAACACAGAATGCACGAGCAGCGCCAATAGCGAACACAACAATATCGTCTTGCCGCACGACTGACAGAAAGGGCTCCCGAGCCGCGGTTGCTCTGCATAGGAAGCTGAAGCGTGTGCCTCTCGACCTGCACGGGGCAGGACAACTCTTCATCTGGAAACCTGGCACACGTGAACAGATGCGCAAACAGCTAAGCGGCAATCGTACACCGCTCCAGCCGATCGAGCCGTGCGTAATGGCCGCCCAGCTGTGAGGCCCAGCATGAGCGGACTCCGCTTCTATTGGAGCTCAGCTGTCTGATAGCCGCTCAGCTGTGTGCGTATGGTGTGGAGCCCAGCAGGAGCCATGAGCTCAAGGCAGTAAGCAAAAATCGCCACCGAGAACCCCAATCATACACAGCGTGACATGTACGGACTGGAAGGGCAATGCAGCTGCAGAGGATGCTGAGACACAGTGTAGCTGACCAGTTGCAACTATGCTCGCCCAAGGTCGGTGCGCACACGCGCACACACAGTGGAAGAGTCAGCGGAACGATGCCAACTCTGAAAGGATCGGTATTACTACGTCACTTGGCTCGAGGCCGAAAACCCGACGCTGCAAGTCAGAGCGCCAAGGTACGGAAGCTGCCCCTTTGGCCATCCCGACCTGCCTCTGAGAGGTCCTCACAGCTGCAGCCGCGGCTGCTCTGGCCGCTGCTCCTGCTGTCCCCGGTGCCCGCCGCCGCCGCCTGGGCCCCGCACGGTTCGCCCGCGCCGCCCGCGCCCGCCCTCCGGAGGCCGCCCTCCCGGGGCCGGGGCGCCGCCCGCGCCCGCGGAGACCTCGGGCGCGGCCCGCTCCCGCACTCCGGCTCCGCGGCCCCGCCGAGGCCCCGCGGCGGGGCCCGGGCGCCGCCCGCGCCCCCGGGGGGCGCCGGCGCCGCGGCCGCGGGGGCGCCCGCCAGCGGGAGCGCTCTCGCCCCACGCGGGGGCGGACTCGGCGCACTGGCTCGCGTGGCGCGCCTGGCAGCGCCTGCCCGGGCGCCGCCGGCGTCCTCCGGGGGCGCCGCGGGCGAGCGGCCTATCGCCCCCCGCTCTGGAGCAGCGGGCACGGGCGAGCTGGCTCGCGCGGGGCGCTGGGCGGTGCTGGACCAGCGCTGCCCCTGCTTCCACCTGGGATGCTGGAGGACGAGCTTCACCACACGCGAGCCTTGGCCCGAAGCCTCGGGCCAGTCCTCGCCATCTGGCGGAGCCACGGCCACTGTCAGCTGAGTGCTGACACAGAGGCGGAACTTGTGATGGTGCTGGCCGAAGCGGAAGCAGACCCCCTTCACACCGGGCAGCTCGTCTCCTGTATTGCCACCAGCAGCCGACTCTTCAACAACGTAACGAATCCAAACCTGCAAGTCCTTTCGCTGGTCTGGCTGAGTACATCGCAGGAAACGCTGTTCGGAAATTTCGCATATTTCCGCCCAAGAACTACCAGCAAGCATCTCGAAGGCACTCGTGCAGCCCAACATGGTAAACTCTGATGACAGAACGTCAATCCAAACAGCAATCTCGGATGAAACAGGCGCAATCTCGGATGAAACACTTCCAGAGGTGTCAGTGTCATCATCGCTCGGCAAATGATGGCTCGGAAACCCGTGCCCAATTGACTCTGACCCCTTCGGTGGAGCCAAATCCGCAAACTCCCGGAAACCGACTAGGTAAGACTCCTTGTTCTCACCGCTGCTGAAGCATACGCAGAATGCCTCCACCGGGATGAGGATGCCAACGGTGTCCTTCATAGTGACATGAAAAACCTTGCAGTAGTCATCGTGAACGGTGCTGGAGGTCAGCTGCTGGTCAAACTTGTCGCGATCGGCCTCCGAGGCAAGAAAAGACGACACGCCCACGCCCACCAGAGCACGCGCCGGGTTGTGCATCAGCAGAGCCGAGAGGCTCTTGGAAGGCTTCGCGAGTTTCAATTCGTAGTCGACCTCCACCACAGAGTCACAGACGCCTGCTAAGATCGACTTAGCAGCTCGCAGCTCCGTCCTATATAGCTGCCGCTCTATACGGGACGCGGCTAAATTGGAGAAGACAACGTGAAAGACGACTTGAATAACTCCAACACCGAGTCCGGCGTTCAAAACGTCAGCCACGATTCTGGAGTCGATGCAACCACTCCCGTTGGAATGTCCAAAAAGTGCGGTGCATGTAGCGGTCATATAACAAGCTGCCGTCCAAAACACATTAGCTGGGACGCTCATGTCTGTCAAACCCAACGAAATACAATCAAACATCATCTGAACTTTGAGGTCACCAATCGATTCCGCATGCTGCAGCAGTGGTGACACCGTCAACACGTTCGAAAAACACATCAGAGAATTCCAAAAATGAATTGTCGATGGGGTCATCAAGCTTGGAAATTCAGTGATGATGGTGCAAAGTGTAATGCAGAAAGTGTAATGCAAACGCCTCGGAACGATATGTGGACGGTCATCTGCGGCAAGAAGCCCTACCGGCAGAGCTACCACGAGGCCCGATATAGCAGCCATCTGGCAACTTCGCCGAGCCATGTCCAGCCTCATGACTTGCTTGTGCATGTTAACGCCATCTCTCTCAAGAAACAACGCCCTCACGGCTTTAAAGAACACGAGAAATTGATTAGAGCATTCGCGATAACAAAATCTCGAGGCCCCTTCGACTCGTAACTTTCGAACTGGGCGCCGCAGCATCACAATGATGCAGAACACCATGGCGATAAACTGCGCTCGATCGACCAGGCCCAATAAATAGTGTACAGGAATTGGAGAGGAAAGCATCGCACCTCGCACGTGCGGAAAGCCAGCCTGCCGGACACTGGAGGCACGCCGGCCTGTGACTCAAGCCTTAGGCCTAACTCGCTTGAGCCAAAATGGCTATGGACTACACCTGAAAGATCTTGGTGACCGTTTGGCTCTCAGAAAGGAAAATCGGGGATGGACAGAACCCCCTGTAGTGAAACGTGGCTTAGGGAAACCGACCTCGGGCCCCCAAACCTGGCGGGCGCAGCGACGGTCGCGGCGCCCTCTCGAGAACCGAAAGCGGACGATTCACGAATCGACGTGTCAGGGTGGGGGTTCTGTCCACCCCCGAGAAAAACCGGGGGCGCCGCAACAAACCACCTGACACATCCCCACAATCGGGGCGCGCACGGGCGAGGTGTCCTACCCTCTGGCGGCTACTCCTTGGAGTGCCCAAAATGCTGTCTCCACAATCTGGCCCCGCACGGGCGAACGTCCTGCCCCCTGGCGGCTCCCCCTCGGAGTGCCGCAAGGCCACGCCTGGTATGTCGCGGTGACCGGCCATCAAAGGACAAGAACCCGTTGCTCCGGGACCGGCTTTTCATCCCGGGTCGTTGATTCACCGTGGTGAGGCCCGGGGAGGGCCCCCAGAAGCCAAGTCGCAACAAAATCACGACGAGCCCTTTTGTCCCCAATTAGGCTTGCCTAAGGGGTTCCTACTTGGCTAAAGGTTGGTGCCTCGTATTCTTACGTTGCCCGTTCCTCGGAGATGTCCCGGGTTCCCTGGATCGCCCCCGGTGCCTCGTATTTTTACATCGCCCGTTCCACGGGGGGTCCCCGGGTTCCTCGCCCCTGCCAAGCAATGCCAAGCAATGCCCAGCAATGCCAACATGTACCAGGGCCAGATTCATTTTTTTTTCGGCCTCTGGGGCCCTCGCGGGGCCGCAAAACCGTCAAATATCGGGAGCGGCAACGGAGGGGGGCGACGAAGAGGGGGGGGTATTATGGCTCGAGGCAAGTGCTGCGCACAGCTCGCAGGGCCTCGCTCGCGCGAGCGCAATCGGATATCATAGAAGCCCGCTGGCCGCCATGATCATCGGTTCAGAACCAAAGCCGGCCAGCCAGATTGCGGCCCGGTCGCAAGCAACGCGAATGCACGCCAATCGAAACACAACCAGAGGCCAGCCGCTACGAACTGAATCGAAAACGCGCGCGCGTAGGTCGATCAACGAGTTGTTATTGGACGCCCCACGAGTTGTACATCAGGAACAAGTGAACGAAAGTTAGAACCTGGAGGAACGTAAACATGGAGAGGAAGAGGAAGAACAAATAGCCACAAGAGAACATCGGGACGAAGTCGCACGAAAGTCCTAGGCCTGGTTCAAAACCTCGCAATCCAGCCGACCTGATCGTGTTGTCGCAACCCCCGCGGCCCAGATCCCGAGCATTTCGTAGCCGTGACGACGCGCGTTACTGGACAATTACCTGCCGCAGGGCACCTGCTGGACTCGACGGCCCAAACACTGGCGACAGGGCGTTAGCCACGGGCCGCGGCCACTGGGCAACGGGGGCGCGGGCCACGGCCAGCAGTCCACGGGCCGCGGGCCACGGGCCACGAGCAACGGGCCGCGCGCCATGGGCCACGAGGCGCCCCAGGGGCCACGGGAACGAGGAGGCAGCCCGGGACGGGGGGTGGAGCGACGGGAGGGGGGGGGGGGAGGCAGGGGGGGAAGGCGGGAGGGGGGCGGGGAAGGGGGGTGTCTGAAAAGTGCGCATGGGCCTCGGGGAACTGCGTGACCTGGCCATGCGTTCTCGCAGAACTCATGCCCACGCGAATCCCATAGAGATTTCGATAACTGCTGTTGTCGATTGTGACTCTGGGGTGCAAGGAGGATTTCTTGATCCTTGGCATGTGTTCTCGCGGAACTCCTGGCCAGTGCCAGGTGCTCCCGGCAAACTCGGTGTCTGTGCCATCATGGCCGTGGCCATGCGTTCCCAGCAAACTCGTGTCCGTGCCATGCGTTCTGTGGGGATGTCATAACCAGCGTCATGTTCTCTCTGAACCCGAGGCCAACGAGCGGATTGAGCGCCACCATTTGGCATCGCAAGGCTTTCGCGACCGGCCCCGTCGCAACTGCGCCGCGGCGCCGCGCGCCGCGTCATTGCGGGGACACGCGGCCACTGAGGTCACGGGCCAGGATGCCGAGAAACCACGGGCCGACACGGGACCATGGAGCCGCGAGCCACGGGGCGCTCGGAGCCACGGTGCAACGGAACGCAAGAACAACGAACATCTGCAACGCGGTAAGTTCGCATTGCGCATAGCGTCGACCCCCAGAGGTCTCGAGCCATTCCCCCGGAACCGGTTTTCCATCCTGAGTCGTTGGTCGTTTTGCTGACGGTCCCGAGGCCGGGTGAGGGCCCCCAGAGGCTGAAAATGGCGAAAGCCCCTCGTCGTCGTGATCTTTTTATGACTCGATGGGGGTCTCAGAAACCGGAAAAGGCCACCAAACACTTGTTTTGTTGTTCCGTCGGCGGCGAGGTGGAAGCGGTCCGCACCAGCGAGTGGCGATTCGGGGCAACCGAATGGCGAATTGGCCAGCGTGCAAAAGAGGGGAAACGAGACAAACAAGGCGGCCGCAGAGGAAGGGAAAACGCCCAAACACCTCCCATCATGATTTTTCATGACGCGAGCATGTCTGGCTGGGCCCCCGCTGGCGCTGAGACCCGTCGCCGTCGGCGTCGCCGCCGCTGCCGCCGTCGTCGTCGTCGTCGTCGGCGTCGTCGTCGTCGCCGCCGCCGTCGCCGTCGTTATCGTCGTCGTCGTCGGCGGCGGCGTCGTCGTCGTCGCCGCCGCCGCCGTCGTCGTCGGCGGCGGCGGCGGCGGCGGCGTCGGCGGCGGCGGCGTCGTCGGCGTCGTTCTCCCCGTGGGCCCCCGTTGCGTGGGCCCCGGCGCCGCGCTCACCGCCGGGCGCCCCAAGCCCGCCGCAGGCCGGGGCTGCTGGGGCGACGTCGGCGGCGCCCATGGCCCCCGGAGGGAGGCCCTCCGTCGGGCCCCCCGGTTGGGGGGGGGGGGGCTGAGGAACGGTTGGTGGCGAGGAGCGGGGCGCGAGGAGGAGCGACGAGAGAACCAGGAGCGAGGAGCGAGGAGCGAGGAGCGAGGATGAGGAGGAGGAGGAGGAGGAGGAGGAGGAGGAGGAGGAGGAGGAGGAGGAGTGCCGTTTCTGTTTCCGCCCTACCTTTGCGGAAATACCCGCCCTGCTTTTCTGAGACGGAGGTTTCCGCCCTGCAATCTCGCATCCTTGGGGTGCTCTTCCGACACGGTGTTGAGTCAGAAGATCGACCAAGCTGCGGCGGATGCGAGACCAGGGCTCGCAGGGACGATGGAGAACGAGGCCCTCTGCCCGAAACCCTGGGCCCGAGACCGCGCGCAAACGCCATGGCGTGAAAGAATTTGCAACGAAAGCTAAAAACAATAAGTACGCCCTCTGCCCCGCCCTCCGCAGAAGAGCGCAAGCTCGAACACGTGCATCTCGCAGTTGCGGACAAGAGTGGGGGGGCGCAGTCTGCGAGGCTCTGAAGAAGCCTGCCGCAGGCGCCTAACTTTTACACATTATGCAGTGAGCCCGCGGCAGGCGCCGATTTCTTCGTTAAAGAAATGTGGGTGGGTCGCGGGTGGGTCGCGGGTGGGCCGCGGGCCGGGTCGCGGATGGGTCGCGGGTGGGTCGCGTATGGGTCGCGGGTGGGTCGCTTGGTGGGTCGCGGGGTGGGTCGCAGGTGGGTCGCGGGGTGGGTCGCGGGGTGGGTCGTGGGGTGGGTCGCTGGTGGGTCGCGGGGTGGGTCGCGGGGGGGTCACAGGCGGGTCACGGGGTGGGTCGCGGGGTGGGTCGCGGGTGGGTCGCGGGGTGGGTCGCGGGTGGGTCGCGGGGTGAGTCGCGGGGTGAGTCGCGGGGTGGGTCGTAATCAACGAGCAGAATCCTCTCCGCGGATCCCCACTTCAGCCACGCACCCGGGAACAAAGAATGAGCGTTCGGCCTCCTCACTCTGATAAGTCTGATCGGCAACCGACCTGCATCGGATCGGCGGAGATCGGCAGCTGAGCCGGGAGGAGTCCAATCGGCGGACATCGGCAGGTCAGTAGGCCTCCACCGAGAAATCGGAGTCCAAATCGGAGATCCGAAGTCGGATCGCATCGGAGTCTGAACGAGTCGGATCGGAGGAGTCGAAATGAGCCCCGCGGACTCCGCCGACCACCACCCCCCGCAAGCAACATGCACTTGATCTCAAGTGTGTTTTCTTCGCCGCGTGCTCTGCTCAACGATGTACGGTCAGCGAGGCCTTCCTGCCACTACAGTCGGGCTGTTAAGATAGTGAGCGTTTTTTATTTATTCTTGTGCCGATCGGCGCGGGCCCTCGCACCGCACCCCCTCCCCCCCCCCGTGGAGTAGATTTGGGGTGTTTTTTTGCGCCTGTTTCGAGCAGGTGGAGTCTCCCCCATAGACGCACGGTCCCAAGCAGTCGCATTAAGCAGAGGTCCGGAGCCAGGGCCCCCCCTCCCCCCCCGCCCCTTTCGCCCAACGTCAAAACGCCGAGTAAAAAAACGCTCACATATGGAACGCTGAAAGGGAACCCAAGCCCCCGGCGCCAACAACGCCTGGTTGACTCGAGGAGGGCTCGAGGAACAGCCGCAGGAAGGACCTCAGGAGCCGCGAGCCCCTTCCGAGCCCAACGCGTTCCTTCTTCCGCCGTCTTGGCTGCGTGGCGTCTTCGGGCCGCACCGAGAGGAACCCCGCGCCAAATCGATCCTGGATGCACGCCCACACGCAGCAACCCCGCCGGCATGTGGCTGGCTTTTGGCAGGGACTGTGGCAGGGCAGTGCCCAGTGTGGCGGCCCTGGCGCGCGTGGCGCAGCTGCAGGTGCCGCGCACCTCGCGGGCTGCGCGCGCACCTGGCTGGCGTCTGCACTGGCTCCTGATCGTCGTCGTGCCAGTGCTGAGAATCACTTCTGCTTGCGTGTTGGGAGGGTGGGCGGGAGTGAGCGAGACGGCCTGGTGCATGTGTGCACAGTGCTCCCGATTCATTAAGCACCCCCTGCCCTAGGCGACCAGCAGCCAACCAGGACCAAAGACTCCCCCCAAACCTCTGTCAAACAAGGGCTCCCAACTTCGCGCTTCGCGCTCCGCGAAGCGCGAAGCGCGAATAACTTCGCGCTCTCGCGCCGCCCCCCCAAAGGGAGAAAAGGAGGACGAGGAGGAGGGGGAGGAGGAACGAGGACCGCGAAGCGCGAAGCGCGAATAACTTCGCGCCCTCGAGGGAGCCCTTGCTTCGAGGCAACGTCTTGGGTCGTGCACGTGGGCCCCACAAGCACTTTGTCTTGCTCCCAACCATTCTGTGGTGTTGGTTCCTCGTCCTAAAGAGACAGCGTCCCGCGTCTCCTCCTTCCTCCTAATGCCCTCTCCTCCCTCCTCCCATCCCTGCCTCCCATCATCATCATCATCATCATCATCATCATCATCATCATCATCATCATCATCATCATCATCAGAAGGCCGCCGCGCGCTCAGGCCATTGATGGAGCAGCGGCCTCCAGTCACCGCCCCCTCGCCCTGCCCGAAAGGCAGGGGGCCTCTTGACGATACCCCGCACACCGCCATGCCGCCATGGACGTGCTCCGGAGCGCGGGCGCCGCGCACCTGCTAAGCACAGGACTCGCTCGCTGACATCAGGAACATGGACGAGCGCATGGCCCAAGCACCTGACCACCAGCCAGACGACGATGCCGATGCTGAAGTATTACGACACGCTGACCCTGAACTACGGGACGCTGAGCTTCAACAACAACATCCTCACGAAGACAGAGGGCCAGCACAGGCAAGACCACACCATGCGGCCCATGAGTTGCCACCAGTGGAACAATTGCACGCTGAACGTGACTTGCCACTTGGACTACTACCCCCACACCCACACTGCGAAGGACTACTGGACGCTGAGCATCAATCCCAACATCATCACGAACATACAGGGCCAGCACATGCAGGATTACGACACGCGGACCCTGAACGACTGGACGCTGAACGTCAAGGTCAACATCTTCACGAACACAGAGGGCCAGTACGTGCGGGACTGGACGCTGAACTACTTCTCCATGAACACAGAGGGCCAGCACATGAAGGAATACGACACGCTGACCCCGAACTACTGGACGCTGGACCACTACCTACACACCCAGCTCGCGAAGGACTACTGGACGCTGAGCGTCAATTCCAACTTTTTCACGGACATTGAGGGCCAGCACATGCAGGAGTACGACACGCTGACCCTGGACGAATGGACGATGAACTTCAATTTCAACGTCTTCACGAACACAGAGGGCCAGTACGTGCAGGACTACACCACGCTGCACCTGAACCGCCACCAGTGGAACAACTGCACGCTGGACTTGAATTGCCACCTGGACTTAAAGGTCGACATGAACGTGACCCTGGTGACGAGCGCCCTGATCATCAATTTCCAGTCCGACGACCCACCCACTTCTCTTCAAGGCCCATCGAACTCACCATCATGCTACTCACCCTACAGCACCTGATGCGCACTGGTGTTCAAAGGGCAGGAATGGGACATGACACTGCAGATTATCAATACGCGGACCCGCTCGCTGAGCGAGTCTATCACCCCAGTCGACGGAAGCTCGAGATCGATCACGACGTCAGCTCCACCATCATCCAGACTTTCGACATCGGCAAAAAAGGAAAAAGCCCCACTGGCAATGTGATTCAGGACATTCATGCATGCGTACGTTTATCTCACTGTTTCGACCATTTATGGCGATTGTATCTGAGGATAGGACTCATACAGAATGGAACTCAACACGCACAGAACATCGGTAAGCAGGACACCCTGGCCTCACTGGGCATTCACGGGGCTACGAAGAAGGCCGAACGGAACATCAAGATCATGCAGTTAGACATTTACGACGAGCATGGCAAGCAGGTAGATGCCATCACGCAGGAGCACGAAAGCTACAAGCACATTATGGACTCCCTCAGGAAGAGCGGCCCCCCAGAGGACAAGAAATGCCTGCAGGGGATAGGGTCGCCAGCTCCGTCCCGCGCGCTGACGGCCCTAGAAGGACTGTACAAGTGCGACGTGGGCGGCTCCATGAAGGGTACCATCGAGGACATCGAGGCGGAGACGGAGATCAGCAAGGAAGATATCCTCGACGCCATCAACTTCGTGCGCCTGGAAAAGTGCTACGACCACGACAAGACGAAGCTGGTGATCGGCGCGCTAGGCGCGCCCATGTGGGAGGGCCAAATCCTGATCAGCCGCGCCCTCGAGGCCGAGGGCCAGGCGGTCCACCACCGAGACGTGGGCCCAGTGGGCTGGCTCGAGGAGGAGGCTAGAGACGC
>CAUYUJ010010640.1:25000-27301 GCA_963575745.1 Prorocentrum cordatum
GCTTTGCCTTCGCTTTTGCCCTCACTTTTGCCTTTGCGTTTGCTTTTGCTTGGCACCCAGGGAGCGCAACTGGGGGAACCGCGCGTTTGCTATTACCTTTGCTGTTGCTTTTGCTTGGCCCCCAGGGGACCGGGGGAACCGCCCGGGGCGGGTTACACTGCCCGGCCCCGTTAGGCCAACAGAGTAAGAACCCTTCTAGGCAGAGCCTAGGTAGGGAACAAATACGAATGGAAGGGCCATCGCAAAGGTACGTGCAAAAGAAACGGCAGACGAAGGCAAGGAGGGGGAACAGCAGGGAGGAAGACGACTGCTGTTCAGGAAGCACGTTCGTCCCTGGAGGAATGGAAGGGGCACGAAACCTAATAAATAGTACCGTTTGCGAATACCCTACTCGCTCAGGCGGGGCCTCCCTGGAGATGTGGGGGTGGCATGAATCTGATAAATAGCATGGTTTGCGAATACCCTCCTCGCTCAGGCGGGGCCTCCTTGGAAGAGTGGGAGGGGCACGAAACCTGACGAATAATATTGTTTGCGAATGCCCTCCTCGCTCAGGCGGGGCCTCCCTGGAGGAGTGGGAGGGGCACGAAACCTGATAAATAGCATCGTTTGCGAATACCCTCCTCGCTCAGGCGGGGCCTCCCTGCAGGAGTGGGATGGGCAATAAACCTGATAAATGGCATGGTTTGCGAATACCCTCCTCGCTCAGGCGGGGCCTCCCTGGAGGAGTGGGAGGGGCACGAAACCTGATAAATGACAAAGTTTACGAATACCCTCCTCGCTCAGGCGGGGCCTCCCTGGAGGAGTGGGAGGGGCACGAAACCTGACAAATGGCATGGTTTGCGAATACCCTCCTCGCTCAGGCGGGGGCCTCCCTGGAGGAGTGGGAGGGGCACGAAGCCTGATAAATGACAAAGTTTACGAATACCCTCCTCGCTCAGGCGGAGCCTCCCTGGAGGAGTGGGAGTTGGAGTGGCCTCGCTGGCGTGGCCTCCCTGGAGTGGTAGGCATTGTATTGTAGCAGTTGTATGGTAGGTGTGGTATGGTATGGTAGGTATGGTATAGTATGGTCTGGTAGGTATGGTATAGTAGGGCATGATCTGACAGGTATGGTATGGTATGGTATGGTATGGTATGGTATGGTATGGCTTGGTAAGGGTAGTATGGTAGGTATGGTATGGTAGGTATGGTATGAGGTGGCAGGTACGGTAGAGGAGGAGGAGGAGGAGGAGGAGGAGGAGGAGGAGGGGGAGGAGGAGGAGAAGGAGAGGGTGTTCTAGGAAAACAGGAACCCCACTCAGCATGTGTGGAACAATACAAGATGCACTACGCTGCTAAATCCGGATCATGCGCGACCGCCCCGCGGTCACTTTGCATTGGTTTTTGAAAAAGGCGGCGGGGGTGCTGGCATATTGCCTGCTGTGTGCAGGCCCGCCAGACACCAGGATGGCCACCTCGTCGCGATTGTGCATTGGTTTGCGATACGGACGGTGGGGGCCGTCATGTTCCCCGATGCGTGGTGTCGCGTGCGCGGGCACACCTGGCACCCTTTGCGCGTGCCCAGAACCTGGCGCACCTGGCGCGGCTGCAGTATGCGGCGCGCGCTCGCCATCGTTCGGACGTCCACTCCCTGTGCATTCTTCGGTTTCGTGCGTGCATATTTTTTCAAGGTGGACAGAAATGCTCCTCGATGGCCCTCGCTGAGAAACAATGCACACGGCCGAGCGCTGCCAAGACATGTGGCGCCCGTGGAGCACGTGGCGACACTGGCGCGCCAGCACTCCTGGGCACCAGGGGGGCCCGGCGCACGTGGCGCGCCTGGCACGCGTGGCGCACCTCGTCCCAGCATCGCGCACAAGGGGTCTGTTTTTAGTTCCAAGTAGCTGCCCATCCATAGACAACCGCTGAACACGCTGAGGCTCGGGTGCGGGTGGGAGTGCGGGCGGGAGCGGGGAGGGTGTCTTGACCCCTCCCCCTCACCCCTCCCCTGGGTCTGGACGGGGGGGGGGAGGCCCGAAGGGTCAGAGCGTCCAAGATTACCCGAGATGGTTTCAAGAGGGCCCCAGGTGGTGCAAGCTGGTCTCCAAGATGGGCCACGCTGTTCCAATGTGGCTTAGGATAAGCTCCGACATGGCCCGAAGAGGCCCCCAGACCGCCCCAAAACGGTTCCACGTGCCCTCCGGGCCTTCCAAAAGGATCACGCTGACAACCGTGTGGCGCGAGACGAAAAAGAGAATGGCAGAGCTGGAGGAGGAGGAGGAGGAGGAGGAGGAGGAGGAGGAGGAGGAGGAGGAGGAGGAGGAG